>BSBK01010899.1:0-250000 GCA_027943335.1 Chamaecyparis obtusa
TCCCATAAAGAGGCGGCATCCTGGAGATTAGGCCATCTTAACCTGATTTTGTTATCCCAACTTTTAAATGACTCCTCATAGCAAACTTGGTCTCTCAAGGTGCTATTGATGATCTTTGTGACAGAGACTTCTATTTTATTGGTGATAGACCTCAATTCTAATTTCTTACCAGTAAAGATCCTTCTATTACATTCTTTCCAAACTTCCCATGCTAAAATGGAGGGAGCTACAATCCATATATCTCTGTAAAGATTATCTTTGTAAAGCGCTGGCCAAGCTTTAAGTGTACTCAAGAGATCGGCTTGAAAGGCGGATTTCCAGTCAAGACACTGCAATAACCAATTCTAGCACTTATGTGTGAATGAACAATTAAGAAGAAGGTGATCAACATCCTCTGTATGCTTCTCATAGAGGGGGCACCTGGAAGGCCCCTCAAAACCCAGCTTAGTAATTCTATCAGTAGTTAGGATTTTCCTTTGCATGGCTACCCAAAGAAACATCCCAGCCTTGGGAAGACAAGCTTTATTCCAACAAAGGTTCAGGGGGCATATCTAAATTATCCATATTCTACTCAGCTAATATAGACTTATAGCCTTCTTTGACTGAATATTCTCCGTTGTTCGACCCTGCCCATATCAGCTTTATCAGGTCCTGTTCTTGAGAAACGTTTCTCTATCCTTAATAATAATCAAAATTTTCTGGCCTTCTAGACTCGATAAGGTGACGTTACCTGTGAATTTTGAAGGAAGATCCACTTCCAGACTTAGATAGTTTAAAAGATACAGACCAATCGTATTTTTGCATTCTTCTATAAAGTTATGTGAAAAACCTAACGAAATAAGGGGGGGTAGGCCTGCCTAGGAGTCATCCCAAAATAACGCTTTATCCCACTACCTACATCCCACATGAGAGATTTGCTTATGATCCCTCTAGATTCCTTAATGAAGTTCCACATCCTTGATCCTTTAACATGGGAATGGGCTCTGAATATGTTAATAGGGTTCGCATCTGGAATGTATTTATTCAATAGAATTGAGACCCATTTACAATTCAACTCTTTATATAATCCCCAAATCAGCTTAGCACCCAAGACTTTGTTTTGCCATTGAAGATTTTTAATACCCAAACCCCCTTTAGAAATTGGTTTCTAATTACTATATTGTAATTATTAATTATTTCTTTAAAACCTGAATTAAATAATTTAAAATTATAGCATAGTTTATATATAGTTAATTAATAATGTAGAAATTATGTAATATAAAATAATAAATATAATTGTAATAAATAATAGTAATTTGTACTATATAAAATATAATAATTAAATAATTTATATTATATCAAATATTATGCACAATAATAAATATAAATTATATTATATAAAATTAAATTGAAGTATCTATAATATTTTTTATAGTTTTAATTAAAATATAATATATAATACTATTACAATCATAATTAATTATAATTTGTTAAACTATATTATAACTATTAATTATTTATTTTGAGGTTGCATGCATCCAATGCCATTTCTCATAATATAAAAAATAAATAATCATAACTAACATAATTAATAAATTAAAAAAAAAAATTTAAACATTAAAAATAAAACTCAAAGTAATTATTTATTAAAAAACATTAAATAAAACTAAAATATTAAGAAATCGAAACTCCAAATACAGTTAATTAAACCGATAGGCTTTTTTATTGTGGGCATCGCCCACTGACGGAAAAGTCTAATAAGGAAAAAAAATTCCGACCAGTCTTCTAAGACCGGGAAAAAAAAAATACATTTTTGCACTACTGTCTTCCTCCTTAACCTTGGTTTTGTGCAGATTTTAACTGATAGAGTAGTGGATTTTGAGGGTAATCTTTGCCTTGTTGGCGATTGAATACTCATTATTTCCAGGCTCATCACAACGCATTAATCTTTCCTCCCACGTCCACATTTTGGACTTTTCTGAAACTGTATGTGGTCATTTGGTTGCTCATTAAATATGCATTGATCACCCCCTCCAATACTCATCCCCACTGGACTGGTGATTCAGTGATTGTTCTTGCTTTCCTTTCTGCCTCTGCCATTGCCTTTCTTGTTTTCTCTGGTTTTGATTCTTCTTGGGATTTAAGTAGAGGATTTTGGGTTTGGTTTCAAGTTGAGGGATTGGTTGTGGAAGCTGAGGGAGAATTGAGGCAGGGAAACTTGTGTTTCTTGTTTCCTCTGATTCTTTTTGGGATATTAGTAGGGTATCTTGGGTTTGATTTCAATTTGAACTATTGGTTGCGGATGCTGAGGGGAAATTTAGGTAGGGCAAGTTGTGCTTTAAGGAAATGCGGAGCCAGAAGCAGGGTGAGGCCAGAGTAGTGCAACAACCCTCATCTAGCGGACCACCCCTATCGCGAAAAAGTGAGCTCAGTTGGAAGCGTTAGCGTCGGCCACATGATCATCCGCTGCAGCTGCCTGGGCTATGGATGATGAAACTGCGGCTACGAAGCAACACAAGGAGGAAATTGAGAACAAGGAGAAGCAAAAAGAAAGTGAAAATCAGCGCGGTGTTGAGGTTGCCGATGCAAGACAAGGTAAGGGGATTCTGAGTAGTGAATATGATGAGTAGGGAGGAGATGACGAAGGGTGTTCAAAGGATTTTTATGGATGAATACGATGATTATGATGAACGCGTCCCCGAGGGTCATCCTAATAGGCATTTTGTTGGGTCAGTGTCTGACTTGCGGTGTTCATGTTACTGTTATTTTGGCTAGTTTGAGAGATAAGGAAGATTGTTTCATCCTAGATTTGTGTGAGATTTTTGTCATTTTCTTGTGAGGAGCTACGAGATAGGTTTAATGTTGATTCGTTTGTGCCAATTTTAGTGGGGTGGGGTTTTCGAATCAGAAGGGTAATCTCGATGTCTTGCTTTTGGCAGGCAGGGCTTTGATGCATATTTACAATATTTTCCCTTCATCTTGCACTAGTGTTGTGTATCATGGCGCTATCCCCTGTTTTTGTGCACACTTGCTTATGATTCAATACATGGACTTGGTCGAACATGTATTTTCATGATTTCAACTTTATGTTTTTTCTGATGTTTCTTAGGGTTTTAAAGAGTATTTTTAAAATCAACGAAGGATTCTTGCCTCGCTGAGTTAAATCCAGCGCATGCATTTTTGAGAACATAGGTTCCATTTATGATAATTATTGAATTTTTTGGCTTGCTGGAGCTATACTATTTTTTGTCTTATCAATTTATAATTTACTGGGTATATAAAATGCCCTGTTAAATATGAACAATTATGGATGGTTCAGTATGATGTATACGAGTCGTCAATTTGTTTGTCACTCACATTTTTTCCTCTGCAATTATTTCATCGGATGTTTTACCTTCAGAGTTCGTTGAACATGTGGGAGATCCAGGGTGTTTTGTTTCATGGGCTCCCCAGCTGTCGGTTTTATCGCACACTGCCATTGCGTGTTTTATTAGACAATGTGGATGAAATTCAACTGTGGAGAATATGAGCCATGGGTGTGTCGATGCTCTCCTGGCCTTACTTTGGTGACCAGTTCATTAACTGCTCTTATATCGTCAATCAATGGAGAATTGGCTTCCAGATGATTGGAAACACAGAAAGAATAGTAGAAAAAGAGGTAGATTGAAGATGTTGTGGAGAGGCTACTTGTAGGAGGAGGAGGGCGTGAGATAAAGAAAAGAGTGGCACTGCTCAGGGATAGCGCACGGACTGTTGTCAGGGAAGGTGGATCATCATATCCTTAATTATAAATTGTTTATCCAGACGATGAAAAGTAAAGTGAAACGTCCGCAATCTCTGGATGTTGGAGGAGGATCACCTTAATTTCTATGTGAAGTATTGTAAGTGGAGAGGTAAAATTAAAAATTATAATTAACTATATTAAATGGTAGATATATTACTTTAACTGAAAAAAAACCTATAGATTATTACATGTAAATATAATCATAGTTTGAAAATTGTAAAATATATTACTTTAGAAACAAAAGAGTTGAACTTAGTGATAAGCAAATGTAATCCATAAAATTCTACACGGCTTCAAATTTTATTATGACATTTATAAAGTATACAAGTGAAGTATATTTTTATTTAAAAAATTTGTAATTTTTTTAAAATAAAATAAGATGTAAATAAATTGTTATTTTGTTGAGAAGATAAATAAATATCTTGAAACTATTTTTATACTTTTTGTTGAAGAGATAGATAAATATCTACAAATATCTATATTTAAAAACTCTTTTTACTTTATTAATAGTTAAATCATAAATTACAATTATAAAATATTAAATTTATTAGACTTAAAAGTAAAATGTAAGAAAATATTAATCTTTTTAGAAATTTATGTAAATAAATAAATAAAACTTTGAGAATGTCTTACTCATATAGTTTATATATAAAATAAGGTAATACAAATAATAAAATTAGTCGTGCTTATCTAAGTTTATCAAATAATTTTTTTTACATGAAGTAAATATTTGTTTAAAGAAGACTATCTTAAAACAATGATTCTAATGACACTAACTCTACATTAACAACTACTCATTTCAAAATAAGATTGTTCATCCATGTATTAGTATCATAATATTCTATGTAACATATATACATTTCACTTATTCTGTTTTTTTAAAAACTCTATCCCTCAATCGTCATATATCATATGTTTCTATCGACCTAACCATTGCACCTTATTAGTGCAAGTGCTAATTTAAAATAATAAAAAAATTCCCTACCCGAACAAGTACAAGAAAGTGAACATATTCACTTTGTACGTATTCACTTTGCAGAAATTTACACAGGGGATGACGGAAGGGAAAAAACTAATGAAAGGACGAGAATATTTTAAATCGTCGTGCACTACCTTTTATGCCTTCGACTTTCAAAATAAAAATTAGTCTCCTTCATTTTTTCCTATTGCCAATTGCTCATTGGTGATTAGCTTTTTCTTTAAATTACTTAATAAGAAAAAGATTAAAACCCAGCAAAATTAGGACTGGCCAATCACAAAAATAATAAAAAAATAATAATTAAAAAATATTAAAGATATCAAACGTACAAACTATGCAATAAACATTTTATTTTCATATTGGCGTGGTTTTCAAGACAAACTAATTGCTTTTTGACGCCGCTGAAAACCAATAATGTTCGTGAAAGATGTCTTTTCGAAAGTTAAATATTTATGAATGAAATTGCAATGTAGGGTGATTGATAAATTTGAAGACAGTTTATAGTCATAAAAAATTTGTATCAATGTTTGCAATAATTTGAAGTAGTTGGAAGTGTGCTCTAAATTCAAGACAAAATTTAGAGTAAGTCAAATTTTGGGATGATGGAGTTCGCAAAACTTTTAAAATTCGAGAATGTCAACTTGCTTTAAAAAATAAATATTGTCTCCATCTCCACCCACGTTAATCATTTCCAACTTGCTTAGCAAACAATGCATTGATAAAGTTCTCATTTGAGTGGAAAAATGATGGTCAACCCATCTCAATCGGCTAATGTCGGCTAAACATTTTATTTTTAATATAATTAAACTATATTTAATAATTTTTAATATAAGAGATTATTTCTATAATTTATGATAATATTTTTTGAGTGTTTCTAAAATTTAATTGTGTGGTGATTTAGTTGGATCACATTTTGTAATTAATTATCATGATGAGAGGTCTTCTTCATTTTGATAATTAGACATCATTAGTACGATGAATTTATTTCTATAGGATATGATAATACTTGTGAGTGCTTATATATAATTGTGTAAATTCATTTACATCAATATTAGATCACAATCTTGTGTTCTATCATCAAATCAGCAGTTCTTCCTCATCCTAATGATGGGGATGAACCATAATGATCAATGACCAGTATTAAGATAAGACAATTATCTCTCTAGTCTATAATACGAAGTATAATCCAACTGTTAATACACAAATATATTATAAGATTGCGTCCAAATTGTAAGAAACCACAAGTTAGCTCATTTATATTAATGACATTACATGATAAATAACCCAATAACTATTATAAATTTAATTGTTTTGAAATTCTCTTAAATTTCTAGTTTAATTATTTTGTTTAACTAATCCCAAATAATTTCTAAGCTTATTATTTTGTTTTAGTTTTTTTTTAATAATGTAATGGTCACATCTATATCTTCATGTGAGTTTTTGTTTATGAGTTAGATCCTTGATGATAAAGCTATAATTTATGCATTAATTAGTGTATTATTGATGCAGTCAAGGAAGGAGAAACCTCAAGGAGATCGGTCCAAACCTTGCAACCAATACAACACAACAAAAGCAACAAGACAAATAGGTAACAATGAGATATTCAACCTTTTATTATCATCAAAAATTATTTACAACATATCTACAACATGTTGTTTCACATGCCAAGCATACAAGCATGTTTACACTCAAAACCCTTACAATCCTAGCCAAGCTAAGACAAATAATCTTATGAGATCATCATGCTCCTTAGGAACAAGTCCATAAGTTTATAAAGTCATTGCAACATCTAGTCGACCTTGAAAAGATTACATTTCCCAATAATTGAGAAAACGTGTTATAACAAATAGGTCAAGACCCAAATCTTTAGGAACAACCTCCAAAGAAAGGATTAAGAGATGCGATCACACAATAATGTTGACCTCCAACATAATAACAAGTTGGCACGATCGCGCATGGAAAAACCAATTGGTAGACTGGAAAATGATCGGAAAACCATAATGACCAACCGGGAAATGAAGAATAGGACAATCCTGCAATGAATCTATCATAACTAGGGTGCGATGAAACCAAATGAGGTGTGATCATAGGATAATCTCCAAGACAATGCCAATAACACGTTGTTACGACTATGCCACAAGATAACAAGCACAAATCGACTACTGAACAAAACACCAGGTTGATCAAACAAGAAAATAGGAAAACAAACATTTTTTTTGTTTGATGCAAGATTGCCAAGATCCTAAGATGCTCCTGCATCAATTGCACAGTTATTACTCTATATTTATTCATCTATTTCTTAAAATAATAGAATATATTAGTCATCAACCTCCTTTGTACATATTTATGTATATTTTCAACCCCTAGCCCATGTGTGTATGTCTTTTGTTGTTGTTTTAAAATCACCAAGAAACTCACAAGCTCACAAGATCCCTAGAAAATATAATAATCATTTTATGAAGGGATTAAGTAAAAACAAGTTATAATGTCAATACCCATTGTAACACCCCGAAAGGGAACTCGAGAGGAAAACTCAATAAGCTAAAGTAAAGGCAAACATTTTTTGTTTTGAAAAAGTATGCAACTATCATTACAATTACCATTGTGTATAACAGTAACACATCAATAATAAATTATGTAAAATGTGAACATGATTTATAAATATTAATCAGATAGCAAGGTCCTCTTAGATTCCACAGTGTTGCTACTAGCAACGTATAACATACATGACTAATACATTAAGGCTACCATGAAACTATGGACAAGTTTACTTGATATGAACAAATTCATTTAAATATTACAACCAGAAAACATACTACATGATCAAATCATGGTGAAAAATATTTATCTACTACTTTCATTACATTACAAGTATTCAAAAATACATGTTTACATTTACAAATTACAAAAAATCACTAAAACACATTTATATATTCATTTTACACTAATATCCTCAAGGAGAATACAATATTGCATCAATACATCAATATGATGATATAGACATTACATCAACATGAAGCTACATAATAAGATACAATCAATCATAGAAACCATCTAGTTTCATGAACAAGAAACTACATGGAAAAAGATGCAAGACCATCCTAGCTCTTGATCAAACTCTGAAAATAACTCGATGGGTAAAATATTTGTCACCCAACTACATGGAACCCTGAGGCAACCCGCCCCTCAAGTTAGGAGATAACACAAGACCCCACACCACACAAGCCAACACAAGCAAGACAACAAGAAATGGAACATCAAAGCCAAGGAACAACATAAGAGATCACAAAGGTATACAATAGGGATAACACAAGATACTTGACGATACTAGAGGAAAACCACCCGGCTAAATGGAGGGTATCCTAAGACACATGTAAGAGAGTGTCATCACATATTTCCCAACTATTCTATGTTTTTCATGACAATCACCACCTCTAGACCTCGACCCCCAAGTGAGGACTTGTGTGGAACTAACATTCCTTTCACGAGGACAAGGAATTTGATCTACCAAATCCACATCTCACATAAAACTAAACAAGAAATCGGTCTTCTCTAACCCATCCTTAGTCTATACAAGTTCTCAAGGCCATGGGGGAGGTATCCAAATTATCTTGATTAATATTTTAACCCATCTCAAAAAAATTATTAATTTATCACTTCATTATCTACTCACAAAGGATTACCCTAGCATCCACTTAATGCCTTGGCCCCTATTGTGAGGCACTACCCTAACCATGCTCCTATGAAACCACTTCTATGCTCCAAACTAAAAATTAAAAGAGAGAGAAAGCTAAATAATCTCAAAAGAATCCTCATAATCAAATAAACTACACAAGAAGAGTTTGGATCATAACTCAAAATCATCAATTGTGTGTGTGTGTGTGTGTGTGTGTGTGTGTGTGTGTGTGTGTGTGTGTGTGTATATATATATATATATATATATCATAAAATCCTCATGCTAAGAGTCCCATGGAATCTCTTGTTGGAAGATTGTTGAGCATGTCAAAGTTTGGTGTTTATGTGTGCTGAAATTAATGTTTTTCATTGATGACAACATACAAATTATTGTTGCAGATAGTGTGTTTAGTATGTCAAGTGAAGAAGATTTTGGTACAAGTTCAAATGCTACATCGAATATCTTGTGTTGTGATCATAAGGTATAGTTTATATATGTCTTTAGTTGGTCTAGAGAGATTCACATAAGTTTAAGTGATAGTTTGAGGAAGATATGATTGATTTATCAAGTGACGGTATTTTAGTGTTCTCGTTGTGGCAAAGGTTGAGTTATTGTTTCGATGAGGATTGGCATGGTTGATTTAGATGTTGTGGATATTGTGGTGTGTTTGGAACTCACTTTTGTATCCTCAAATGGTGTTGTTAATGATTTAGAGTTCAACAAGTTATCTTTTAGTTGTGATGGAGTCTAGTGTTTAGTATTGTTGGTATTCAATGCATAGATGAGTTTGAGATGATGAGAAGGTTCAAGTTATTCATGCTTCTTGCTGGTATACTTGGATCATGTTACAACCTTGTTGTTAGATGGAATTGATTGAGGTGATTGTGTGTGGTGTTTTTCCAGTATGTTGGTGTTTCTTCATTTAGGTCCTAACCAACTTGGTGAAGTAACATGTTATGATTCTGGGAGCTGATTTGGTGAAGCTTTAGTGTATTCGAGGATAATGTTTTGGATCCTATCTAAGTATTGGCCGACTTGATTTGGATCATTTTTTTATTTGAGCATAATGTTGTATCTTTTATGTGTATCTTAGACGACCTTTTTATATTGTAATATGTATAAATGAGCAATTATCTTGTGATTATGATGTATGTGTATGTATTGAGAAGAGAAGAGGGTTTTGTTGTCTGCAACTAAGGTAGAAATTGTACTTCATCAAAATTTAGTATTGGCATAATCGATGTTGTAAGTCAATTCACTTATTCTGGATAGTTTTTTCACCATTGGGAATTGTAATCAGAGTGTTTTCTTTTCATTTTCTCTTAACCAAGTAATACTTTTAACAAAGTACATCTATCTAGTGGGAATCATCCCCACTGGGGTTTTTCCCTTAATAGGGTTTCCTCGAGAACAAAAATTTGGTGTTCTATGTTATGTGTTTTGGATCTTGCTTCATTGTTTATCTTTTAGATTAGTAATTGGTTTAAGTTGATTTAAGTTTTAATTGTTAGTGCACAACTGATTCACCCCCACCCCCCCCCCCAGTTGTGCTTTCCTCCTTTTGGGCCTAACATCTCTCTAGGTTCAAAAACATAAACCATAACCAGATATATCATGCATATGTCCCTGTAGATCCAATTATCAAACAATGCATACAATCATCATCAAATCAACCTTTAACATATTTCAACCGTAAAACCTTATGAAGAGTAACTGACCCTCCTTTGACCTCAATTATACAATTAGGCCCCAAATCAACATGCTATAATAAAATATGATAAACTCATCGAAAGAGCTTATTCAAGCCACAAGATGAATAAACATCAAGATAAAACCCTAGTCTTCAGTATTTATAAGATGAACCCAATACACCTAACCCAAACACAAATTCCACCAAATAAAGAAAGGGACCACAACTATGTAATCAGGCAAAATAAATAACTTATGTGCTAACTCACACATATTCAACATAGATTAATATTAATCATTTAATCATGAACAAAACCTAGGTCAAGGATAAATTTATAATCATACGAAGCTTCACCATTAAATAATAAATGATTAAATCTCCAAGCCAAAACTTAACCACTAAGCTAAATTATATATATACACAACAACTATAATCCCTATATGATCTACATTCTGAGTAATACCAAAACCACATGATTAAAATACATAGCAATTATACTAGAATTCTATTGTAAACCACTTTTGTTAAATAATTAACTCATTTCCCTATCATATATGTAACAATAATAAAATCTATTACCTATGGACTTGTATCGTCAGAAATGGAAGCACTTCCATTTAGGACCGGTTTAGCCCTCCGAGTAAGTGGTTTGGCGTCATGTCAAACACATTGAATGGGTCTTTGACTTGGATCTGGCTTTTTCCCCTGTCCTGCCCTATTTTCCACTTCTTTCCTACCTGTTTCTAGCATCCCGCTCTAAGAATTTGAGATTCTTAACCTCAAGGTCATGGTCGACCTCGACCTTGACCTAGGGTCCAAATTTCAAATTATGAAAGTTTCTGGATGTCGGGGTTCAGAAAGAATTATTTCCCGCTTCTGGGTCGGCTGTTTCGAGCTTTAAAATGGTAAAATCTCAAAATATATTTGATTTAGGTCCACTCCTAGGGGTATAGGTCTAATGGGAATTTATTTTTCATATGTTAGCCTCTCTATAAATTTGTGCCCTAGACTAGTATATAAGGAAGCCTTCTCCTCTCATTTCTATTCAAGCAATAAGAAAGAAAAGAAGCAAGAAAGGAGAGAGAAGGAGAAAGGAAGCAATCATATATTTCTCAAGCATTCAAGTGTTCAAGTTTTCAATAATTCAAGATCCAATTCATCAAGGAGATCCATTAGTAGCCATTGCAGGACTCAAGCTCTATGGAGCCCTCTTGTTGAAGATTTCTCCATCCATATCCATTCAAGCTTCTTCCTATTCCAAGATCCATTCAAGATTGGTGTTGAAGATCTAAAGGAAATTGATTTGAGACATCCTACATCCTACAATTCTACGTCCATTTGGAGCATCCATAATTGTGGATTCAAGGATTCGAATCCTCCACAAGGGTTTCAACAAAAGCAAGGTGAATTGTTCCATTTACTTTGTTTATTACTACAATTTCAATTCTATTTCAAGGTTAATTCCAAAAGTGGGGTTTGACCAAGGAAAACCCCCCATCGAAACAACAAAACCATTTTTCTTGTAGGTGCAGGTGTGGAACAGAGAATTACAAAGCAAATTCAAATACCCTTTTCGACAAACTTTTGGGATCTGGGTAAAAGCACAATAAGCTGTCACCCTTTTACAAAGGAAGAGGCTAACAAAATCAAAGCTGTTCAACTTCAATAGTATAAAAATGACATTTATGTTTAGAATTTGAAGATGATGTAAACTAATTAAATGTGATAAAATGGATGAAGTTTATGATCAATATTTTTAATAATTTTTTTGATTAAGAATTGATATGTTTTTTAAATTTTTAAAGATGATTTTTCAGTTGTTGAAAAATGCTGAAAATTAGGGGTCTAGTTCCCACCCAAAAATTATATGTAAATAAACATTTTTCCCCCTAATTTCAAAATATGTCATAGATGACATATATATCTAGTGCATGAAGTAATAAAAATTGGTTTGTGACCTATATTTTCTCTTTTATAACAATTCAAATTTCAACTCACTGAAATCGACAGTTTTTATCTTGCAACATATTTTTCATAACAAATCTATCACAATCAAAAAAAGAAATATATATTCTTGAAGAGGACTCTCTCCTCTAGTGCACCATATGTTTTTCAAATTTTTTTAATATGATTTACTATTTTTTTCTTTGTCCAAATCAACATCTCCTTGACTGTTAAAATACCTACTTGCAATATTTTTTAATTACAATAAACTATATCTAACTAAAACACTATCAAATCTATATGAGGATATTCTTGACTCTCATCTCTACAAAAGGGTATTTTTTTATTTTTAAAAAAATATCATTAAAATTATTAGGAGTTATTGAAATGCCACTTTTCTGAAATAATTTTATTTTTATGGTAATTGGACCCAAAGTGGTATAAAACAAGCATTTAATAGATATTTTCAATTGGAAAAGTTAAAGCGCTTATCTAACTTAGCTAGAATGAATCTAGCTAGACCATATGTTTGACCAAAATTAATTTTTAGTTAGAAATACTAAAATTCAGCTGTGCTGATAAGTTAGCCTAAAAGGTGACACCTGATTGTGCTTTTACCCATCTGCGAACAAAATTTTCGCCGGAGTACCGCAGGTCAAGGTCGACATAAAGGGGTCAAGGTCAACCTAACACAAAAAATAAAAAGATTTCTGGGTTTTCTCCATCTTTGTGTTTCTATTCCAGATTCGATTGTAGAATTTCCAGAAACTCAATAAAGACACCCAAAAATAGTAATTTCCAGATCTACTATACTTTGAGGTTAGTATTTGTCTTCAATTCATTTCAATTATGATTTTAATACTCTTCCAAAATGGAATGTAAGGTTTTTGTCTTTCTTCATATTCTTCATCGATTGATTCATTTATGCATTAACCATTTCCTTGTGGTTAATCAATTTAGATCTTTCCTTTGGGAATTTGGCATTAAGAAAAAGATCTTACCTTCCCCAATCCTTTCTATTCTTAAAGATAATTTATTTTCTTTACATCTTGGTAAACACTACATTTTTATATCTTACATTTTGGTGAACCCGCGATAGACAACTCTTTCTTTTATAGTGTTAGATCTTGCATGTATATTAGAATAGCCTTCTTTTATGTGCTTGCATTTACATTTCAAAAATAAAACAAAAAAAATCATATAAAGAAAAAATACAAAAAAAAATATTTGTTCATGCCTTGTGTTTTCCTAATTTAGTTCATTTGCATTGCATTGGTATATGATCTTTACTACCTCTAGTCCTACTTATAATATCTTAGAAGAAGTTGCAGACTTATGGGTTCCCTTGCTCCTAAGTCTTCTTCTCCTTTCCTTAGGATCCTAGATGAAAATTTGATTACTCATGATTCCAATCCTACTATGGAGCATAACTCTTCTCACTCATCTCATGATGAGGATGATGCTTTAAGATTTCCCCCTAAACAAGTCCAAAGACTTTCAACTGAACTTGATAAAATGGGAAATTGGCTTATTCAAGAAAACCATAATCAAGATTCTATTCAAGCTATAGAGGCTCTTAAGAAATTTCTTCGGGATAGTGATCAAGGTATTAATATCTTGCGTGGTATGAAAACTAAAAATTCAAAAATAGGGTATGTAATAAGGATTGCTGAACACTTGCCTTGTGTGTAAAATGGCAAGAGAGAAAAATTAATAATTTTGAAATGTAAAAGCCCAAAACCCTAATGTGCGTGATTTTGAGTTTTATGGGCATCTACTTTGGGTTCATATTTAGGTCAACTGACTAAAGAAGGGTTTTGGGTTCATATAAGTGATTGAGGAGTAAACCCAAATTTAGGGAAGAAGCATTAATCGTCGTGTACTACCTTTTACGCCTTCGACGTCAAAATAAACATTAGTCACCTTGATTTTTTCGTATTGCCAATTGCTCGTTGGTTATTAGATTTTTCTTTAAATTACTTAATAATAAGAAAAAAGATTAAACCCAGAAAAATTAGGACTGGCCAATCAAAAACAATAAAAACCAAGAGTTGTGTTACAGCATGAGTCCAGCCTAATAGGAAAGAAAATCATGATTAAGAAAAAAATTAAAAGACAAATTGACCAGTTGTAAGATAGAGTTACTTGATAAGAGGCATATTTACAACTTAACACCTACAATAAAATAGCTTGTGTAATCAGACAAAATGTTGCTAAATTATGTGGCTAGTTTGAAATAGAGGTTAAAATATTACTTTCCACTAATTACTAAGTCTTTCAATACAAATCTTTGATACTTATTGTTTACAATGCAAATAACTTATTATAATTTGATTTAGAATTAGCATAAAATTATATTATTAATTAACTTAGAATTCAGTCGTAAATCAAAATGCAAATTTAAAACCATTTGGAACTGTAGCATTTATCAATGCTGAAATAAGGTGTGTATATAACATAGTAGGCTGGAATAACACATTAATTTTTTTGAAAAGAGAGCACTAAATTAAACTTAAGAGAGTGTAACTCAGTAACATATTTGTTTGATGTAGTATAAAAAACAGAAGGCACAAAATGGAGAACATGGTTGTTGTTTATAGTAGAAAAAGATATTATTTAATTTTTATAATATGTTTTAATTTTAGGAACTTTTTTGTTTTAATAATTGTAAATTGAACTATTAATGACTTTTGTTTGTCGTAGTAATTTTTAGATCTATATTAGATTAAAAAATCTAGAAAAAAAAAAAGTCAAAATGTAAAAATGTAAATGTTAAAAATAACAATAATTTGAAATATATAATATTAATAATAAATAATATAATCTAAGTATATCATTAGCTTATTAAATTATTTTTAAATAATTAAAATAAGTGATAGATAATAAATGCGATAAAGACAAGTGGGTGCAAGATAAATAATTCAAATTTAAATAACATAAATAATTAGAATAATTTTAAATTTAAATTTAAATAAAAAATAAAAATAAAATAAACAATAATTTTTATCAATAAAATAATAATTAAAAATAAATAAAATTAATAATAAAACAAAGTTTTATATATAATTTTTTAATAAGATAATAAATCTTTAGATAAAATTGATTTATTATTAGATTAAATGTAAATGAATCATGTATAAAAAAGTATTAATCTAAATGTAAAGAATCATGTATAAAAAGTATAATTAATATTAAAAAATAGTAATATTCTTAGTACTTGTATTAATAAATAGATATTTCTTTCTCTTACTTTTTTATTGATTAGACAATTTTTGTTAATTTTGAGAATGAAAAAATAATTAAACCCCCACCAAAAATAGGAGCAGCCAATAAGAAAAAAAAGATACTTTTCAAAAAAATCAAAATAAAAAATAAGGCACTTGAAACATTAGAAATCATGTTTAATATTTTGCAAGGCATTGTTTTTTAGGCAAACTAATAGTAAGAAAATCACTTGAAAACATAAGTCTCAGCCTATAAATAGGCTGGACTAATAAATATTAAAAATATCAAACGTACAAACTATACAATAAACATTTTATTAGTTCCTACGGAAGGCAAGGAAACTACTGCATCCGTTAGATGCAAAAAGAATTTAATTGGACCAATGAAATTTTAATATTTTTGCAGTGTATTTGTTTGTTCTATAGTTTCTTAATTTGGATATATTTAAATTTTTTCAATAATGTTATTTATTGATGTTGTTATTGGCTATCACTAATAAAGGTAAGTAGAAAAATAATTTTGATAAAATTTAATTTGAAAAAATGAAATGTGGTTGTCGGCAAACATGTGGTGAGTACAATTTTGTTAAATGAAATTTAATACTCCAACTGCAAGCATTAAATCTTCTGAAATACAATTTAATGCTACAGCTGGAGTTTTTTAAAGCTTTGAGGAGTGAAGATTTATTTTTATCTTTTTTTCCCTGTAGTGGCATAGGCGCTTGAATATCTGTCCAGATTCTGAGGTGCATGTTGTTGTGTGTGTCTGGTTCTGTGACATTTGGAGGCAAGAAATCTATTTGGTGCAGGTAAGCCATTTGCATCGTAAGCCCATTTGCATATTTTAATTTCTCCATTTCTTGCTTATAATTCTTTGCAGACTTGGCTCCTACGTCTACCGGCACCTTCATCCTACCGCTGCTACTCTGCCATATCCTCTTTTTAGTGGTTTTTCTGTGCAACTTAATCGCCTTGATAAGCCCAGTGATCTATTTTTTATCCTTCAAAAATTGTAATCAATTTAATGGTGTGATTTACTCTTTATCCTTCAAAAATCCTAATCCGTTGAGCCAAGCTCGCTGTCCTTTTATCAACTATATCAAAAGAAAATAGGGGCGACAAATACTTAAACATAATAAACACTTTAAGCAGTAGAAAGTTTAAACAAACCAGAAGATAAAGCCAAAAATGACATTATGAAGTCCTTCAAAGAGATTTAGAAGACAAGAAGAAAAATAGCAAATACTTCAAAGTTGCTGGTTTGTGTGTTTGTTCAAATTTTGGACTGCCCACAATTGAGTTTGCAGGTTATTGGCTGGAAAAACTTATGGGATATTTGTAATAATTTCCCCTCAAAATTTATCCAGTCAGTTTTTAGTATTTTTATCCCTAAAAAAATTTATCTGGCGGAAACATTTCTTCTGTAGTTTCAACGATGAAACCCCACCTTTACACAAACTTTGCCAAATGATTTATGGAGTGTATTTAGCTTTGCAAACGCAAGGTTCACAGTGAAATCTTGCATTCTTTTTTCCTGTATTTTAATTTATAATTCATGGCTTAAAGTTATAGGCGAGTCAGCAGGGACAGAAGCGACAGCGTCTGCTTGCTGCTCAGGCTTTCCTAACACCAAAAGAAAAAAATTCAACTTCCCAAAAATGTTGTTTATATATACATAGTGGGTATACACCGAACGTATACACATTAATATTTCTATAGCTAAAATGGGCACCTTTATTAGCCACGTCTTTCCTAGAGCGGGATTCTTCCTTATTGGCCTCTGGCATCTCATCAACACTTTGAGAAACTATGCTCGATGTCCAGGGGAATTTAATACCAGGCCATGGTTTCCCGCTAAATTTAGAGGCAGAGTAGAAAAGCATTTGGAGCTCCTTGCTATTTTAGCGAGGGCATGTCTCTCCATTTTCGGCCAAACCCTATCAAATGTAGATGCGTTGTCTTTATTTGGTAGAACAAACCATTAAGTTTAATAGAAAAGGCCTGCAAATCATGGCAATGGATATAAATCCTAGACACGCCCCCTTCGATAAGCTTTCTTAACTTCATTTTCGGTGGCATTGGGTTCCAATCTAAGCAATTTATACTCGCTTTTCAGCTTCCCACAACTAACAGACGCCATTGCCCTAAGATTTCTTCTGGGCCACAATTTCCTGTATATAAAATATTAAAATACGGGAACAGAACAAAAAAACTAGGCAGAACCAAGAGACCAGGAGAACAGGTCAGACAACTTCTCTGAGAATTTTAAGATACTCTCAGAAATTACTTTCGTTATTTCAATTGGCAGCATGAATCTCTTCAAATTTAGGCAAATATAGAAGAATAGTCACCTACGAGCAATGTAAACCTGATCTTCAAACTCCCATAGAAGGCGAAGTATCTTTATATACTCCCTGGCTTCTGCATCTAATAGCACAAATCTTTCATGGTAAAGATGAACAACAAGTTCATTTTCGTTAATAATTATATACTCCCTGGCTTCCACCTCTAATAGCATAAATATTTCATGGTAAAGCTAAACAACAAGTTGATTTTCGTTAATTATTTAAATAAATAGAGACTAGTTTGATAAAAATTTAAAATACCTACATACTTGACCAGAGTTTTAGCGGCTGTGGACTGCTCAGAATTTGTGACAAAATGGTAGGGGCAA
Source organism: Chamaecyparis obtusa (assembly GCA_027943335.1). Taxonomy (NCBI): domain Eukaryota; kingdom Viridiplantae; phylum Streptophyta; class Pinopsida; order Cupressales; family Cupressaceae; genus Chamaecyparis; species Chamaecyparis obtusa. The sequence continues at coordinate 17,951 of BSBK01010899.1, forward strand.
GCGTCATGAACACCCCCTTAGAATAATAGCACACAGGGCAACAACAGGTGGAGGGGACACTTGTTTGATACGTGCCTAGACAGCCATTGTAATTGCATGTGGATTACAGTTGTCATTTCTAAACACTCTGCAATTTTATCGCTTTTCCTAACATTAATTTTATTTTTTTTCAGTGCCTTTTGCCGGGAGCCAATTAAATTGTCAATAAATAAATTTAAATTCTTCAGATATGTTAAAATGATCCAACTTTATAAAATACAAACAGTCAAAAAAAGGTGGAAATCTAATTGCATTGAATATTGGTAAATTTCAGTGCTACCTTCATCATTTATATTTGATAATTTATTTCAGCTTTCATATTTATATGAAGAGTTTAAATTTAAAAGCTAAAGACTCGTAAAATCTCTTAATAATGTTGTTATGGCTTCTTATTCCCCTATACATAAGCATTATCATTTAAAGTGTAAGGCACTGTTCAGTTCTCTGTACAATTAAATTTTGGTTTCTTATCCCCTTGAATACTAGTGTTAACTTTATTATTTTGTATTAAAAACTTAAATATTGTTCAAATGTAATAATACTGATTTTTTCCTTCTTCTTGTATCATAACTTTTCACTATAAAAATTGAAATATGTTCAATTCCCTTAACAATAATGTTATGGTTTATTGTCTGTGAATTTTAAATATCTTAATTGATTTGTTGTGATGTCTGGCAGCGGTAAATTGAAGTGCCCAAATATTGTTTACAATCTATATTTATTTGTTTTGGCTTATCACGGATTGAAGATGAAAACTTTTTCAAATGTCTTAATAATTTTGTTCTGGTTTGTTATCTCTGTAAATTTTAGTGTCAGATTAAATTTTTTTGTTGAAAAAAAGTCCAGGAGACCATTTAAATCTTTTCATAGTTGTTGTCCATTTTTCTACCTCAGTAAATTTAAGTGCTAGTTTTTATCATTTTTAATTAAAAACTGAAATATTGTTAAAATTTCTAAATAATATTTTCTGTCTTCTTCTCTTGCTAAATTTCACTGCTAGCTAGCTTTATTGTTTTTGATTAAAATCCAAAACGGTGTTCAAATAATTTATTCTGGCTTTTTACCCAATTTAAAAATAATGTGTTAACAAGAATCTCTAAGTAGTCTTGTTCTGCTTTCTTATCTCAGTATGTAACTTTGCGGCACTGTCTTGACTAGGTACATTTATGTGCCAGCTTTCCTTCAATTATTTGAATGATACTGCTCTGCCTTTTGGTTTCTGAAGGTTGAGTTCCCGCTTTATCATTATTAAAATCCACATATTTGTTCTAATCTCTTTTTAATCTTGTATTGGCCTTCATTTGTCAGTAATTTTTGGTGTGAGATTTATCTTTTTTGTTTGTGTGAAAGTTAAAATGTAGTGTAGGTCTCTTAATAAGCCTATGGTTGTTCCATTCTCTTAAAAATTTCACATCTTAATTGGTCACTATAATTGCTCTTGGTCCTATATTTAATAATTTTATAATATATTTTATATAATTTTTTTATATTAAATTATCTATATTATTTAAGATGCATATTTAATGGATATTTTATTAATATTATTATTTAATTTTTAAAAAATTTATAAGTAATGAAAAAAATTAAGTAAATATAATTATTTTTGAAATTATATATTTTAAATTTTTAAAAAAAATTTAATGGAGGGTCAGATCTACATAAGTCTACGAGCAATCTAGTTCTAGGGAGGGCCACCACAGGGGATAGGTACAGGCACACTCACAATAATTTAATATTGGATTATGTATTTTCTTTTAAAAAATATATTTATTTATTTTATTAATATATTATAACATAAATAATCTATAATTATTAATATTATAACACTTTATTGTGCAGCCTCCCTTTCTATTCTCAATTTTTCTATCTAAACTTCCTTTCATTTCATGATGAACCATAGACTATGATTGGAAATGTTGATGAAAGGAAAATCTAAACCATAAGTAAAAAACAATAATAATAATAGATTGTAGAAAACTATTATTTTAATATAAATCATTATTAGAAATTAAATATAATAATTAAATAAACAATTTATTATTAACAAAATTAAATATTATTTAAAAAATAAATAATAAATTAAATTTTAAAAATTTAAACATACTAATTATTATTTAAAACTTAAATATATATTTAACTATAAATATATTATATTGATTATTTTATTAATATAATAAAATAAAATAATAGATAATAGTCAATCAAATCTATTAATAGATAATAAGTTGAAAATGAAAAAATATTACATGATATTTGCATTAGGGCTAGTCAACCTTCCTAAATAAATAAACTAATTTTATTACATTCTCAATAAATATGGTTTTAATACTACCCCTTCATAAATCTTTGTAATTTTTTTTTTTTTTATTTTGATTAAAGTTAAGTTCATATTTATCTAGTTTTAGGGCTAGGTTATATTGTCATTGAGATAAAGGGTCTAAAGACTTTGTTTGACATATTGCCAATATATATTTTGCTATGTTCTATTTAAGCATACTGAAACTGTATGTCTTTCGACATGAAAGTTTTAAATTATACAATTCAAGTAATATTAACATGCATATTTTAGATTGACAATCCTTGGATGTGCATTTATTCACATTTTATTCTTATCTGTCATGAATCATCAATGACAAGGATGGGTGAAATATTCTAGTTATAAGTTAATGATTTCAGATTTTAATACAATATAATAACTTGTTTTCTTGATCTATCATAAAATATAAAATGTTAAATTTCAGTGCATTGTTAATTCTAATGTACAAGTATTTTACCTCTTTCTTACTTATTTTACTTCATACTAAAATTTTACATGTATAGATGATTAATATCATTCAACATATTTCTTGTAATTTTTATTTGATTTACTATTTTGTCAATGAACTATAACTAAATGATATTCCTTCTTTTTACAGGTTAAAATTGGCATTGTCATTTGGAAATTAAGTTACAAAAAATAGATAGAGAAAACAAACAACCAACTTTTGTACGACATAATACATGGTAAGGTGCTAGACCTATATTTGTTAGCCTTTTCCTGGTCATCTTTCCTATCAAGTATGCTAATGAATTTTATTTCATCAAATAAAACTAGACAACCTTCATTTATTCTTTAGCTAATGCTTCTTGTTTTACAAATATTATAGTGGCAAATTCTAATAGTAGAGATACAACATACAACAAGCTCCTTTCTCTATGGAGGAAGACAAAACATGCAAATTTGCGAATAAATTGCATGATACAAGGAAAGCCGACATACACAAACTAGCAATTGTAGATGTAGAAAAATATGAAATTAAAAGTCAATTTGTGCAATGTGACATTGACGATGTGCTAAATAAACAAGGGCTATATAGAATACCCACATTTAAGTACAATGTCAGAGATTGCCTATTTGACTCTTTACAATGGTTACTTCATGATAGTTATACATCAACTCAATTGCGCAGTGAGACTATTGATTACTTCTTGGCTTGCCTCAAAAGACAAGAAAGAGAGGCAATTGACTCCTACAACTATGAATTAGATGCCCAGACTTTATACGACCTGCATAAAGTTAAAGACGTCGATACATATTTACAAAGAATGCGATTGTCTACAAAACCAACAAAAAATAGTAGTCAAATTGGCCTTTGGGGGGATGTATTTTGCATTCATTGGTTATCGAAGTGGTTAAATATACAAATATGTGTTTGGTCATCAACAAGAGGAAAAAAGTACTTGCACTTCAACAAATCATCCCATATAGAAACATACTCATTGCTTTTCCATGATAGTAATCCTTTTTGTGGACATTTTGAACCACTACTACATTGTCAAATACAAAATGTAGAATGCCAACAACTAAGAGCTACGAAGGAACTAAAAGGCACTAAAATAAATAAAAATACCACAAGATTTACGAATGAAGAAAAGTTAGGCATTTCCAACGATACACAAATAGAAACACAGAAAGAACAACAGAAGAAAATTGAACATCCAGCATCACTCCATAAGCTCAAAAAAATAATTAGAAGCAATAGTGCACATGAACCAATACAACCAACAATTGACATTGACATTTTCGACAAAATACCTGAAACCAATCAACAAGGACCATTACAACAAAAACAACATAATGAACAAGTAGAAATTGTAGATCTCACAAAACAAGACAACATACACACAAACAAAAACCGTAATGTTGGTAATGCATTCAACCAACATCATGCACAATTGCAAATACAATTTGTGCAAAAACATGAACAAACAACTTTACACAACATCAAGAAATTAATGAGAGATAAACATCACATTCAAAGTACAAAAAATTAAAATGAAGAGAAATATAGAAAATGTCAACAAAAAAAGAATACAAAGAGAGAGTGGCAAAAAAAAAAATAGAAAACAAGCAACATCACTCCGAAAGCTAAAAAATTGGATTAGGAATAACAAGCTTCAACAATCAACACTAGAGAAAAAATGTATTCAAACAATGGGAAAAATCAACAAAATTGAAACAAAAGAAAATACAAAAACTACTCAAAATTCAACTTCAAAAAGAAAGAGAACATTGTTGCCAATTGATGTATTTGAAAAGACAATCCAAGACACACCCAAATACATATGCACTATTTGTCAGCTGTTGCATTTCAAGAAAGACATTAGAATATTCACAAGCCAACAAAAACAAACCTATTATGAACTTGTGAAATCAACTGACAACATATTAGAAAATTCAATTTGTCGAAAATGCAATTTCGCATTGAACAATTCCAGCCTCCCACAATATAGTACGCCACACAATATCCGACTAAACAAGCCACTAAAATATGTACAAATCTTAACACAACTAGAAGAACGACTTGTTTCATTGCGAATTGCATTTGCTCAAATTTGGGAGCTTGGCTACAAAAGATCTCAAATAGGTCTGACCGGTTCAATTATCAATGTTCCAGTTGACACTAACATTATACAAACAGCTTTGCCTCTCTCAACTAATAATACAACAACAATTGTTGTCTCCCTGAAAAGATGTTTGGAATATAAAAATGCGTTCCAAAAGGGCATGATACGACCAAACGTCCTCATGCAAGCTCTCAAACAATTGATATAAACCAAATTATACAAAATGCAAAATGTGCAACTAAACAAAGATTGGCATCAAGCTCTACAAAACAACAATGGAATTGAAGAAAACCATGAACTTACTACAATTGAAAATAACTCAGAATGTGATATAGAACAAGAACAATGTGAAACTTTGATACACGGATTTACTAAATCCATCAATATACACAAAATGCAAGACAAAGTAATAGAGATTGCACCTGCACAAGACCAATACCTTATTGGAATATTTAAAGATAAGTATGTAGAGGAAATGAATTTCCCAACACTCTTCTTTGGCAGTCCACGTGATGCTAACATTGAAAAAAAAATTACATATCAAAAAATAGCACAATGGGAATTGTCACATTCACAAAGGCACTTTGCATATCACACAACCAACCTATTTTTCAAAACAATCAAGATACTAATACAACAAGTAATGTCCACAATGTGGATAAGAATTCGAAAAGGCCAGCTAAAAGGAAGAAAGTTATTAGCAAAGGATGTCAAACACAAACCTAATCTAGAAAAAAATTTGAAATCAAATATAGGCTATGTTGACTTCAAAAGAATAAGAATATCTCCAGACTATACACAGCTACTTAAAAAAAATGTATTTGCAATGATACGACAATTAGGACCACCAACTTTCTTCCTCACTTTTACTAGTGCTGAACAAAATTGGTATGCTCTCACACAAACACTTGAAGAACTGCACATTTCTCACCATTCAACAAAAAAGGAAAATTTCAATACCACTGATCAAATCAACAAATACCAACTAATTCAAAAAGATCCAATAACTTGTGCGCGTTACTATAGACATCGCATAAATGCACTTAAAAAATTGATATTTGCAGATCAATCTTTCTTTGGAAATATATTAGACTATTTCTCAGTAACTGAATTTCAAAATCGTGGAAATGAACATGATCATTTCCTCATATGGGTAAAAGATGCACCTATTTACAAAAAACAATCGACCACAAGCATTGTGGACTTTGTAGACAAGTACCTGACATGTCAAACTGAAGATTTCGAGCAAAATATAGCCATACTAGACAAGCATCACCATACAAAGCAATGTAGAAGATCGAAAAGAGCAAAATGTAGATACAATTTTCCATTTCCACCAATTAGGAAAACTATAATACTTGAACCATTACATGAAAAAAATGAAACACTAAGCTCAATAGCTACTAATATTCAATCCAAACTTCAAGAGAATATCTATGATGATTCTTTCACGTTTGAATTGTTCCTAAATGATATCAAAATGACTGAAGAAGACTACATAATGGCTCTAAGATCCACAATCCATAGACCCACCCTTTTCCTGCAAAGGAAGCCTTCAGAAATATGGAATAATAGTTTTTCAAAAAAAATCCCAAACATCTGGAAACCAAATACATATGCACAGTTTGTGCTAAATGCATATGCAGCTGCAATGTATTGTAGCTCATACATGGCTAAAGTTGACAAGACAATGACAAATACATTTTAAAAAATACGCAAAGACCACAAAGAAGAAAACATAGATGCACTCAAAATGATAAGCAAACTCAGAAATTCTTTATTGAACTTGTAACAAATGTCAACTAGCAAGCTACTCATCTTGTCTTATCACTCCCACTAAATAGCAGCTCTAGGAAATGCATATTTATTGATACAAAATCTAACAATGACTGTACATTTATATTGAAACCAATAGAACAATTAAAGAAAGAAGTAGATGATTCAGAAAATGTCATGTGTAAATCACTAGTAGACTACTACTTAAATCGTCTAGACACTATTGCTAATATATGTCTAGCGGAATTTGTGGCCAACTACAAAAAAAAAAAAACAACTTTGAACGAAAAAGTAGACCCAATATTATACGATTTGTTAACTTCAATAAACATTTTGACTTAGAGAATCACTATAGAGAACAATTATTACTATATGTACCATTCAAAAATAGCGAAGATACATTGAAATATAATTATGACTCTTGGGAAAAAGCCTTCTTGCACAATGAAAAAATAATCCAAATCAATCGTGCAAAATACTGCTATAACATAAACTCCACATGGGGTGATATAGATAAAGCTATTCATGAGATAAATGTTGAAAACTACAACAATGAAACCTTGTGCATAGAAAACAACATTATCGAACACAAAGACCAATATGATATAGAACAAGATATTAAATTTACATTTCATGCCACCCTAAACACTGCACCACCAAAAGCATTTGAAATTGCACGAATCCCCCATATTATGGATAATGATGAGTACTAAAAAATAAGGAGAATGTTAAATAAAGAGCAACAAGCAATTGTCAAGTATATTATAATTAAAAAGCTAAAAGATCCCGAAACTCCATTGCATTTGTTCTTAACTGGAGGTGCTGGAACTGGAAAGACATTCACGGCAATAGCCATTTACCAAGCACTTATAAGCATTTACAACAATTGCATTGATAGTGATCCTGATAAACCAAAAGGCCTAGTAACTGCTTATACAAGAAAAGCAGCCTACAATATAGGTGGAACTACATTGCATTCAGCATTTCACATACCTTTCAACAAATCAGAATTTGTTCCACTAAATATAGAAATGTTGGATACAATGTCAAAGAACTATAATCAATTACGTGTACTCCTCATAGATGAGATTTCATTGGTAGGGTCAACATTTCTACGCTACATTGACAAGCGATTACGTGATATAATGCAATTACCAACTGTATACTTTGGGAACCTAGATACAATTTTTTATGGTGATTTGTACCAAGCACTACTCGTACTTGACTCTATTGTCTTTGACAACAAACCAGTTCCAACAGAATTAATGCCCTACAATTTTTGGAGAGACAAAGTCAAATGCTACTCATTAACTACTACAATGCGACAAAAGGATGAGCACTTCATCGCAATCCTAAATAGAATACGACTAGGTCTACAAACAACTAATGACTTACAATACCTAAATAACACTTGCTTACGTCCCGCACCCATTGATCCAAAATTTCCCTATTTATTCTATAAGAAAAAGGATGTTGATAGACACAACAATAATATGCTTTCTATAGTGTCTGGACACCTCATTATATTAGATGCAATTGACAATGAAGACGACAGCGACAATGCAATAAGAATATACAACCATACAGCAACTCTACCAACTCAAATAATTTTGAAACCAAACATTCTTGTAGAAATTTTTGCAGGAAACTATAATACACAAGATGGCCTTGTCAATGGATCCGATGGAATATTTAAGGCATACACAAGGCACAAAGATATCGATATAGTTTGGATACAATTTAATGATCCAAAAATAGGCCAAGAACAAAAGAAAAAGCTATCTCAATACTATGTTGGCGTCGTAGACAAATATTGGGTTCCTATTCTCCGAATTGCTAGACCCATCCCAAAAATTCTTACAAGTGGGAAGATAAGAATTAGAAAACAATTTCTAATACAAATAGCATGTGCTCGAACTATTCATCGCTCACAAGGACTCACAATGGAAGGCCTTGCATTTGATCCAAATGGCATAACTCAACATGGTTTAACATATACTGCACTTTCTCGAACAAGAACAATTGATTCATTATTTCTATTAAATCCTTTGAATCAACGAAATTTTAAAGTCCAAGAAAAAATACACCTTGAAATGTCTCGTCTTCAAATAGATGCACAATGGAAACTTGAAAATCATAAAACTTGCACAATAGATGCACCACACATAGTAATCTGCACATTAAACACACGTAGCTTAAAAGCCCACACAAATGACATTATCAATGACTACGATATCATGTCCTCTGACATCTTATGCTTACAAGAGGTACACTTCGTAACTCTAAATACTACCATTCATTTCAAAAACTATAATTGTTTTTCAATGTATCACGTACATGGTTTAACAATCCTTGCTAGAAACAATATGATACATACAACTACAAAACAACACAAACAACCAAATGTTGAAGCCATTACAATAACACTTTGTCATCTTGCCAATGAACTCAACATATCCAATGTCTATGCAAGGCCTAATGCATCCATCATAGAAATTAAAACTATCATTACAGAAATAGTCAAATTCAACAGTACAAAAAATATCCATTACATTGTAGGAGATTTCAATATTGACATGTCCAAGCAAAACACAACCACCAAAACAGTCATCAAACATATGCAACAATACAACATACATTACATCCTAAATGAAATCCATAGTACAAAAAAGTCACAAATTGACCATATTTGGACAAACTCCCCAGTAAATATATGTGCCATTTACAAAAGTGAGGCTTATTGGATAGACCATCTTGGAACTTTTACAAAAATTCACTATGAAAGTAAATACAAATGAAATAATTCTTCCCACTTTCATAGAAAGTGATGAGAAATGAATGCCAAAATATCACACCTCATTTAAAGATATTGAGAAAGTAAATACAAATGAAATAACAATCCTTTGACCCTTCAAAGCATATTTACATAAAAGCATTCAATGAGGTGTATGATGAATGTCCTTTCTTGACTTTGACATGATTTATGAGCAAGGCCATAGTATAGAAGATCTTAGAAAGATGGAATAAGAAATCATATTCCTTATAGACCTTTTAACCACACACACTAGAAAATGCATAGGATTTCTACTCCTTGTATCATTATAAATTGCATCTCAATGAAATTTTGTGCTCACTTGGCTTATAGACTATCTACATCCTTTTTAAATTACATTTTATCACATCTATAAGTCAATATAAGTCCTATACAAAGAAAGTAGTCGTTAGCAAGTTGAGATTACTGGAAAGGAAAAGGTTTATAGAAAGTGTCTTCAAAATGAATGAAGATAACAAAAAATTCCACAAAATGCTAAGAAACCGCATTGATAAGTGAGTGCTTCCTTCATGCTGATTTTACACAAAGTCTATACAACTCGCTTGTATTGAACTCAAATAACAAGAAATCTGGGTACCTTGCTAGAGATTCCAATTTAGCCATTTTGGTTCACGACAAATGTCCACAAGTACATGCAAGAAGCTGGGAAATCTTTTTATTTCTTTCTTAATTTCATGATCATATTGTTAACCTTGTTCTTGGTTTACAGAGTACGTATTCAGATTCCAATTGTTGAAGTTCGTTTTGAAAATTTATCCATACAGGGCCAGTGCTTGGTTGGTGGAAGACCACTTCCTACACTTTGGAATTCAGTCAGGAACTCCATAGAGGTGTGCTTGATTTATTTCTCCAATTCTTAATCCTTCAAGATTTAATTTCTCCAGTTCTTAATCTGTTCAGATCATAAGAAATAATCATAGAAGATAAGAAAAGTATAGAATTAAAAAAATCAATTACAACCTGTCCATTAATTTAAGAGGTGTTAAAAAACTGAATTTCAGATACTAATTTTTTTGTTCAACAATCACACCTACAATAAACTATTGCTTTACCATTAAACTAATTGCCAATTTATCATTTCTCTAGAAGTTTTTATTACTACCTCCCACATTTCTCTTCAATTCATACTTGACATTGACGTCAAAAATGTCCCTTGCCCAATTTTGGGACTGATATTATGTCAGAAAATAGAAACAGCATAGCCATGCCTATTATGGGACTGCCTAATCCTGCCAATGAGTTTCTCTATTACTGAGATGCTTAACCTTCCATGAATCCACAGTGATCAATTATATCGAATTAGCTACTCTATCATGTTTCTCTATTACTGACATGCTTATCCTTCCATGAATCCATGATAATCAAATCCATCCAAGTAGCCACTCTGCCCCTCAGATGTTTTTCATACCCCAAAATAATTTTCTTTAGGTGCATCAAAGATTCACTTGCCACCTCCAGCACTTTCTCTCAAGCTGCATTCCACTTGAGATTCTAGATGTCATCGAAACCTAATACTAACCTTGCTACTATATTAGAAAACCATATACAAGTGCACGTCGATCCTGTAGATTATATTAATTTTGGCCTTTTAGACATAGAAGTACTCTTTTAGATTCCATTAAAGTATCTTTAATGTTGATGCAAACCTGGATCTTTACACCTTACTTCTAATCTAGATTTTTAGATCTCATATATATATACATACTTTATTTTTCCATCTTAAGGAAAATAACTAAATGGTCAATTTTTTTATTATTTACACTTCTCTCTCAAAACTGAGGTTTTTGTTTTTAAATTCCACCAACAACAATGAATCCAGAAAAGGCAGCAACAGATGAAGAAGAATCAAAGGAACAACACTTGTCAAAAAGGTAATTAAGCTCAACACCGCCATTTTCCATGTTTACATAGTTCTAAAAAAAAAATAAGATATTTCTTTTCTTTTTACAGAACAAAACTAAACAATAAAATTCCTTTATCAATTGAGGATCTAAATGCAAGAAGAGCAGGAGCAGCTTTCAAAGGTGATGTGCTCGTTGTCTATAAAGTTATCCTAGATAGAGCCACGAAGACAAAAGAAGTTCTGCGTGTAGACTTAACAGATTCCAAAGGTGAAATGATAATAACGCTGAATGTAACCGGAAACTTGGTCCACAAATATGAAGCAAAAATAATACCAGGCATGGCAATAGAAGTAACAGGCTTCGAAATTGCACCTAGAATAGATTATGATCGTGGAGACTGTGACTGCATACTAATTTTGAAAGATTCAAGTACAATTGAAACAATGCTTGCTCTTTTGGATGAATACAAGTTCATTCCAGGCACAACTATACAACAATTGCTCACAAGTACTGCTGAATTCCCAATCGGAACAATTGGTGCAGTTGTTGTTGGAACACACATTAAAGGCACTCAACACATACTTGACATCAAAGATGGCTACACAGATTTGGATAAAGCACCGGTAAACATACTCACACGGCATTACTACTTAGTTATCACAAATTATTTTCACCTTCCTTGATCCTTTCAATTCAAATCTTAAAGTTTTCACTTCAAAAACTAACTTTATTGCTCACAAACAGGTCTACATGCATCCAAATTTTACCCAGCAATACTTCCAAATAGAAGAGCAGTTAAAAAAAAATGAAACCCCAGCCTTGCTTTTAAGAAACATTGCAAAAGAGGTTGATCAAAAAAATGCCCTTCGTACAAGTCTTTCAACATTTATCTGCAAGCCAAATGACAAAAGAACATTAGAAAAACTCCACGGGCTTCTACACACAACATTTGAGGTATATAGTTCAAAATTACGTCCGTCCTTATTTTAATATAACTATCCTTGAAGAAGACACTAATATTCTAACATTTCTTATAGGTTGTTGGAAACTTAAAGGCCACAAATGCGTATTCCAATCCATTTCATGCATTTTTCCCCAAATGCAATTACAGGTTTGAAAGCTATGGTGCACTAAATGGAAAAACTGCTCATTGCAAAAAATGTGATGAAGAAGTCACATACACAATTTCTCTCTACCTGAAAACAATTATCACAAAGGACAACAAACAAACAGTACATTGCTCTGCAGAAAAAAAATATCATTCAACAACTCTTGCCTGCTCTACAAGACACTACTTATCAGCAGTACATCAATGACAAAGCAGCAGTTATATTCATGCTTCGAGAGTTCACAATAAATGGCAAGTTCACTTTGAACCAAAATAACACCATCACACATGCCATTGTGTTTCCAAACTAGATAAAAATTGCACCCAAAGAGGTAACTATTCGTATACCACTAATAGTCTTTACTTGATACACATATTTACATCATTTTACCTCTTCCATACAATACTAATTATTGACAAATTTGCAGATACCAGATTTTGAAAACATTGCACATCATTTTCACTTCTCAAGCGAACAAGCAATGATCTATATGCTGTCAACATGCTTCTACTCAAATTTTATAATTTTTGTCTGTTGTAAATGAATGAAAAGCTGCAATGCTTAAAATACTCGAAAATAACTACTACTTTTTGAGCTTACAGCTTTACTTCAAAGTTCGATACACTATATTTATATGTTTCAAAGACTCATGCAGTCAAATGCGATGTACTAGAACCTATTAATACTTAAACCACTATTACTTCTATGATTTTGTGCTTCATTTCAACATATTATGGTTATATTATATCGTGCAAACTTTCATCAAAATGGTCATTGCATTTCTCTGAAGTCCTTACATTCACTATTTGTCAATTGCTTATCTGTGACTTTTTGGATTGATTTTCTTCAATATTTTCAAACATATAAATTCCTTGTACAATTATACATTACCTGCTCATTGTTACAGCAAAAAAAAGATATAAAATCATCAACACTATAAACAGACTCCTGTCATCACCTACAATTATAAGCTGTACTCATTTCCATCGTTTCCATTTAAAAATTCATTATGCAATTATATTTTCTAACTTGTAATGTCTAACACTGACTCACACAACAATATAGCAACCTGGTAACAATGATTCTGGGAGAGTGTGAGAACTTTGTAGCTTACGTATTTGCCCCAGCTGTTCGTCACTCGTTTAGGTGCCTTGATTATCATTGTCAGGTAAATAACATTCAATTTTGTCAACTTCATGACACTGCAGAGTAAATTCTGATTCTGATAAATGCTAATGGTAGCAATGTTTTACACAGTTCTATATTGGCACACTTTATGTTGAAAGAGACACTGCATAAGATGGGAATCCTACGCTGTCTTATGTGCATGGTTGGTTCTGTAATAATTGTAATTCATGCACCCCAGGAGTGTTCAATTGATTCGCTGGTACAAAGATGCTTTTTCTCTCTTTCAATTGAGCAGTCATTTCAGCAAAAGAGTTAATCGATTGTTTTTTATTTTGTTTTTGCACCCTAAATGCTCTTTGATGCCCTTCTGCAGGTCATGACTATAAAGGCCATGGCAATTGCCATAAAACTCACAATAGAGGGAACAATATTATGGGTAAACTACTGCATTCCTTTACTCCAAATTTTGTTATTTGACTAACTCAAACAACCAATGAAAACAAAATATTAAATTTTAATGCATCAAAACAAAATAGTCAGTATTAATATTTATTTTTGATAATTTTAAAACATGACTTCTCTTAATTCTCATTCGTTGGGGCAAGCAGAAAAATAATTTTTCATAGGGAAAAAATATTAAATTTTTAGTTTCAATCTTTTGGGAAGCTTCCAGTTTAAGTCTTTCTGGAAACTTCCATTTTGAATTAATTTTAGATCAGAGCGATTAAATATTTTTATTCTAATCTTCCAAAAAAATCTTCACTTCTGCAATTCCATCCTTCGCCCCAAATATATTGTTTTCATCTTTTCAGCAGAATTTGGCGCTTCTGCAAACAGATTCTGACTTCTTCAAACAAGAGCATAGGTGCCCTCAAGAAATTTCTCAATGAAACAAAGAATGATGCCCCCAATTTAGATTGTAGGTCCTTCTACCAGCTCTTCGTCAGCGCCATGGTCTCTCTTGTGCTTGCCGATTCAAGCACCAGCAATTAATTTGCCACCCAATCCTCCGATGCCTTGCTCGCTCGTTTGCAGCCCTCATTTGCCTGCCTTTCTCTCATCCTAGCAGGTGATTCTTTGCTCCTCTGCATTTTCGTGACTTTCAAGTTTTGTTTTTCTCAATTTCTTCAATGAAATGTTATTTCGATGGGTGATTTCAAAACTATCCTCTTTCGAATTCCCCAAATTTCATTTCCTATGATTTTGTCAATGAGTAACAAAATTTTAGCGTCTGCCACTACTTGTAGGATATATTGGTGACTTGTGCTGAAGAAGTTAGGGGCTCTGCGATCCATTTTTCAGCCATTCCTGAGAGTAAAAACTTCTTGTCTAGAAAGCGCTATTCAATACAATTAATGACTCCTCCTAATGATCACCCTTACAAGTAATAGTTGGCACTCATGATTGATTCGACTAAAATGCTTTAGTATAGCCCCCACCAATCGATAGGTACTTAACTTCTTTGGTTCCCCACTAATCAATATACCACTGGAGCGAACCCTTTCTTCTCCATTTTCTAAGGGACATATGCAATTGTAAGTATTGGCTCCGCTAGTAGGGCCTAAATCAAATTCCAAACTTCTTCCCATAGAGCAATTGCTGTGATGACTAATTGAAAACGGGTGTGGGGATCTTTTCTATTTTTATTGGCACCTAGATTGCTCTTCCTTTTTTTTCACTTAATTGCTTAGAGTACTCGAAAATGAGTTCAGTTTTCCATTTATGATCGGTGTGCCTTTTGTTATCACACAGGTTATCACATTTTTTTTGTGTGCTTTCCTTTAAGGTTTTATGCTCTAATTTTAGGTGGACTTCATAGCTCTACTGCCTTGAGGTTTTTTTTTTAAGTTAATGACAATGGTTGCCTCGAATTAGGAACTCTGCATCATTTATTTTGCTCAGAAGACTAAGTAAATTGGAACCCCCTTTAACAATCTGAACTTTGGTTATCAGAAAAAAGTTTGTTATTTGTTTATGACAGATAGACAACATTGCCATCGGACTACATGGAAACTTTCTTTAGTCAAAGAAGTCAGAAATTCACATTTAGAAAGTTTAGATTTAGATATTCATTAATTGCTAGTATGCTTATTAGCCATACACAACGTGCTTCTCTCACTTTTCCCAAGTTATTTTCTATGTTGCAGTTTCTTCAAACATGGAAACTTTGAGTAGTTCACTTTATTTTTCAACAGTGGGTTCACCTCTTCCACTACATCAATGGTTCATCCTTACACCACAGTCTCAGCAGCAGTTCACACAAGGTGCCAGTGGATCAAACCAACTTCCAGGTTGAGGACGTTCATAATGACAAACAACTTTGCGTTACCAGGTAGATCGATATACAATTTACAAACATAGTTTTTTATATTTTCTATTTTGGACTCGATATCTGTATTTGTAGGAATCAATTGCAATTGTATTAGGGGAGGAGGATTGTCAAGGAATTAATTGCTATTTCTATTCTTGGAGAGCTTTTTGAATTCTTAATAGGTGCTTAGCATTTACAACCTAGCTATTTGTTTTAGGCAAAGTATAATTGGTTGTGCTTGTGCATTACATTTTCTTTCAATGGAATGATAATGTTAGCTTACTATTTCTTATTTTTCTTAGTGCAAACGTCATCTACATCTCAGCTGGACTAAGAGCGGCAGTACTGCTACCTGAGTGGCAGGCTTCACATCTTGGCTTGCAAGTTTCTGTTTGTCATAACCGTTTAAAATGGTTCTTTACAATGGTGGCAATTACATGTGTCATAATGCAACTCAACTATTTAAACAAGGTCAGATATAGTTATTCCTTTATCAAGGCTAAGAACAGAACTTACTCTTTCCATAGATGAAACCACTAAGTTAATTTTATTTGTTATTAATTTGGCGCATCTAAGGATATTAGATGATGCATGTCTAGGATTTTTTGAAGAATTTTTCTGTTGCATGTTTTACTTCTTATGATTGTCTGAAATTCATATACACAGCCATAAATCTATATTAAATGTCTTAAGAAGTATGGTTACCTAGCTTATATATGTACTGGACTGGGTAACATATCGAAGAAACTTATTTACTGTGCTTATGCTGCGAGAAGGTTATGAAAAGTAGCTTGATGCTATACAACCCATTGGATACCACAAAGTTTTACTTCTTATGATAGTCTGAAATTCATATACACAACCATAAATCTATATTAAATGTCTTTAGAAGTATGGTTACCTAGCTTATATATGTACTAGACTGGGTAACATATGGAACAAACTTATTTACTGTGCTTATACTGTGAGGTTGAATTATGACAGGTACAAATTTCAGCAAAGTGAACAGCAAATGAAATGGCAAATATCATAGCAATTCCAGTGTGACAAACAACCAAAAACAATCCAGATAAAAGTAAAATTTATCACAGCTTGAAAACAAAGATAATTTAATTTCCTTTGATGCTATTCTTTTTGAATTACATATGTATTCCAGAATTTGAATTGATCACACTCGTACTTTAATAGAAATTAGAAGAGTTAAACTCAGTAGAGCTCATGTTGTTATTATCAATTTATCTTTAAAGTTGTAATTCTCATATTCACTAAAACTTCCAGATACTTACACTTATGTCAAGATCTTAGCATGCTTACGTTAATCTTTAAAATGGTATTTACTTGCAGATTTGGCAATCCACCACTGTGCCAGTAATTGTGTTTAGAGGCTTATCTGATTTGGCTGGAGGTGACAAAGAAAACATTTCAACCATGTTCACTTCTTTGACTGCTGAAAATGCCCTAACAGCTACACTTGCTTTCTTGGCCCTCTTTCAAAATGCCATAGAAGGCGGAGGAGTTTCAAATGCCTTACAATTTGTTGACGCCTGATAAGAATATCTCAATATTAAATTAATTTGAAGATGATAATAAATGTTGATTTATTGACTGTTAAAATTCAATGACAATTAATGGTTGATTTATTAACTCTTGATGTTCAATGACAATTGATAATTGATTTTTGTAAAAAAAGATACTTTTGTACGATCTTGTAACCATTTTTAATAATGTTTGATGATGTTAATGTGCTTTTAGATGATAGCTTTAAATAAACAACTCAACTCTAAAAGATATGATTTCAAATTTTTATGAATGCATTGTAAAAGTAATGGCTATATTTCAAAATTGTGAACCTTGAAAAATGAGAAGACAATTTTACCAAAAGGTACTGGAAATAAAGTTAAATGATTTAACTAATAAGATTATGAATTCTGATTTTAATACAATGTAATGAGTAGTCTTATAATGTTATAGGTTTAAAAAGTATAATACATAAATATAAATATTTCAATACACGTCTACAAATATACAAGGAAAGTTAAAAAAACACAAACGTTCCTGAGATAAAATTTATAATGCTTTCAATAGAAAAATGTGTACAATCGTTATGGCTACAATACCAAATAATATTTTCCAAAAAAAAACTTACACTCTACGCAACCTCTACAGCATAAAAAAACCAAGAATTCCTTTGTATCAACAATAACCTTTCCTCACTCCAAATTAAAAACTTAAAATTCAAAATGCAACAATCCACTCATTTCACCTCAATCTAGCTCCACATGAATTAAACAATTGACAAGAACTTTGACGCGTTACGTCTCTTGTTTTTATATTGACATGATTTTCAAGACAAACTAATTGCTTTTCGACGCGGCTGAAAACTACTATGTTCGTGAAAGACGTCTTTCCGAAAGTTGAATATTTATGAATGAAATTGCAATGTAAGGTGATCGCTAAATTTGAAGTCAGTTTATAGTCACAAAAATTTGTATCAATGGTTGCAATAATTTTAAGTAGTTGGAAGTGTGCTCTAAATTCAAGACAAAATTTAGAGTAAGTCAAATTTAGGGATGATGGAGTTCACAAAACTTTTAAAATTCGAGAATGTCAACTTGCTTTAAAAAAGAATTATTGTTTCCATCTCCACCCACGTTAATCATTTCCAACTTGCTTAGCAAACAATACATTGATAAAGTTCTCATTTGAGTGGAAAAATGACGGTCAACCCCTCTCAATCGGCTAAGGTCGGCTAAACATTCTATTTTTAATATAATCAAAATATATTTAATAGTTTTTAATATAAGAGATTATTACTATAATTTATGATAATATTTTTGAGTGTTTCTAAAATTTAATTGTGTGGTGATTTAGTTGGATCACACTTTGTAATTGATTATCATGATGACAGGTCTTCTTCATTTTGATGATAGATTATGATAGTCATTTAGACATCATTAGTACAATGAATTTATTTCTATAGTCTATGATAATACTTATGAGTGCTTTCATATAATTGTGTAAATTCATTTACTCAATATTAGATCGCAATCATGTGGTCTATCATCAAAACAACAGTTCTTCCTCATCCTAATGATGGGGATGGACCATAATGATCAATGACCAGTATGACAAATATTAAGATACGATAATTATCTCTCTAGTCTATAATACAAAGTATAATCCAACTGTTAATACAAAAATATATTATAAGGTTGCATCCAAAATTTAAAAAACCACAAGTTAGCTCATTTATATTAATAATATTACATGATAAATAACCTAATAACTATTATAAATTTAATTATTTTTAAATTCTCTTAAATTCCTAGTTTAATTTTTTTTGTTTAACTAATCCCAAATAATTTATAAGCTTATTGTTTTGTTTTAGATTTTTTTAATATTGTAATGGTCACATCTATATCTTCGTGTGAGTTTTTCTTTATGATTTAGATCCATGATGACAAAACTATAATTTATGCATTAATTAGTGTATTGTTGATGCAGTCAAGGGTGGAGAAACCTCAAGGAGATCAGTCCAAACCTTGCAGCCAATACAACACAACAGAAGCAACAAGACAAATAGGTAACAATGAGAGATTCAACCTTTTATTATCATCAAAAATCATTTACAACAGATCTACAACATGTTGTTTCACATGCCAAGCATACAAGCCTATTTACACTCAAAACCCTTACAAACCTAGCCAAGCTAAGCCAAATAATTTTATGAGATCATCCTGCACCTTAGGAACAAGTCCATAAGCTTATAAAGCCATCGCAACATCTAGTCGACCTTGAAAATATTACATTCCCCAATAATTGAGAAGACGTGTTACAACAAATAGGTCAGGACCCAAATCTTTAGGAAAAACCTCCAAAGAAAGGATTAAGAGATGTGATCACACAATAATGTCGGTCTCCAACATAATAATGAGTTGGCATGATCATGCACAGAAAAATAAACTGGTAGATCAGAAAATGATCGAAAAACCCTAATGACCAATCAGGAAATGAAGAATGGGATAGTAATGCAAAGAATTTATCATAAATTAGGCGCAATGAAACCAAATGAGGTGTGATCATAGCTCCAGGACGACGCCAAGAACACGTTGTTACAATGACAACACAAGATAACAAGCACAAATCGATTGATGACCAAAACACTAGGTTGATCAAACAAGAAAACAAAAAAACAAATATTTTTTTGTTTGATGCAAGATTGTCAAGATCCTAAGATGCTCCCGCATCAATTTCAAGTTATTACTCTATATATATTCATTTATTTCTTAAAATAATATAATCTATTATTTTTTGACCTCCTTTGTACACATTTATGTCCATTTTCAACTCCTAGCCCATGTTTGTGTGTCTTTTGTTGTTGTTTTAGAGTCCCCAAGAAACTCACAAGCTCGCAAGCTCCCTGTAAAATATAATAATCCTTTTATGAAGGGATTAAGTAAAAACAAGTTATAATGTCAATACCCAATGTAATGCCCCGCAAGGGAACCTGAAAGGACAACTCAAAAAGCTAAAGTAAAGGAAAAAAAAAATTATTTTAAAAAATTATGCAACTATCATTACAAATATAATTGCATCTAACAGTAACACATCAACAACACGTTACATAAAATGCGAACAATAATTCTAAATATTAATCAGATAGCAAGGTCCTCTTAGATTGTGTCACTACTAGCAATGTATAACATACATGACTAATACACTAAGGCTACCATGAAATTATGGACAAGTTTACAATATGAATAAATTTATTTAAATATTGCAACTAGATAACATATCGTCACATGATCAAATCATGGTCAAACATATTTATCCACTAATTTAAGTACAAAGTATTAAAAAATACATGTTTACATTTACAAATTACAAGTAATCACTTAAACACATTTATATATTCATTTTATATTGATCTCCTCAAGGAGAATACAATAATGCATTAATACATAAATATGATGATATAGATAATGTTACATCATTACATCAACATGAAGCTACATAATAATATACAATAAAATCATAGAAATCATCTAGTTGCATGAACAAGCTACTACAGAGAAGAAGATGCAAGACCATCCTAGCTCTTGATCCAACTCTAAAAAATACTCAATGGGTAAAATATTTGCAACCCAACCACATGGAACCCTAAGGCCACTCCCCCAAGCTAGGAGATAATACAAGACCCCACACCACACAAGCCAACATAAGAAAGACAAAAAGAAAGGGAAGATCAAAACCAAGGAACAACATAGTAGATCAGAAAGGAAGATAATAGGGATAACACATGATACCTGATGATACCAGAGGCAAGCCCCAAGGATAAATGGAGGGGATCTTAAGACACATGTAAGAGAGTGTCATCACATAGCCCACCTCTAAATTATTTTGGATTTTATACAAGAAGTGATGGTTTAATTTCAAGACCCATAGTTACTCTAAACAACCCCAACTTCTCAAGATAGATTGTCACTTTTGACTTCCACTCATAGTAGTTATAGGGTGTGAGTATTGGTACTGTACTTTGATCCATTTTAATGCAGAAAGTAAGATAGTTGCGTGAAAAAGAGAGAGAATAAAAACAAAGAGAGAACATGAGATCTCCCCCCCCCCCCCCCCCCCACCCCCTTTTACTAGATCACAAATCACCCCTCCTAAATATTACAAGGTTGGCACTTTATATTTTATTGTGTTTACAATGTTGGAGTAATTTTATAGAGTTTTATAATGTCCAAGAAATGGACCCAAATACTGAAGGTAAAAATAAAATCTTAGAATAAGAAAACCAAACCAACACTAATGCATTGTGCTAAAAAAATATCTACTTTCAAAAAATGAATGACCTTGATTCGAGATCATATGTGAAAGTTATATTAGTTTGAAGTTCTAAAACTAAGGACTGCCCTTCATATCTTCTGAGAAAATTAAATTTATAGAAAAATGGGAATTTATGAGAAAGAAATGATTACACCACTGCATTTAAAGAATGAAATCCTACCCCTTTTCAATTAAAAATGCAAAATACCTTTGTATGACTAAGAATGAGTCATTTGAAGATCAGGTGCAAAAATGAAAACTGCAATGTTCCTTTATGTACGGGAAGCTAAAGCTTTTTGATGTAATCTTCTCATGATTTATTGGCTGCATAAAAAACTAACTGATACCTAGATAGTTTCTTGATTTGACGAAGAGAACCTAGAAAGTGTTTTTATTTATCACTTGTAGAAAATTTCACCCTAGTGTAAAACAAAATGCCTCCAACAAGGAAAAAATGTCATGCAAAACCTCTAGTGTTAGATCTGCACAAACCTTATATAGAAATGGTGGTTTTTTAGCTTCCCGTACATAAAGGAACAACCATAAATACTTCCAAAATGATCAAAATGAGAGAAATATGTGTGTGTGTGTGTGTGTGTGTGTCTGTGTGTATGCAAAACAAAGATTATTAGATCTTCATACATGTTTTTTGGTTCTTCAAATCATGCAAAACACAAGAGAGAACTGTTAGCTCTATTTGAGCATTAAAGATTATCATTAGTATGAAATACATCGGTTGGTTACCTATGGTACTCTAGTCAGTAAAAGCAAGCACTTCAAGCTAGTCGGTTAAGTCTTTACACTGAACACCAGAGCAGTTTTATCAAGCATCAGTGTACACTAATACTGAGTGACAGTAAACACCGAGCAGACTAGACACCGAGAACCAGTGTAATTACCGAGCAATATATACAGTGTTTACCAAGCATCACAGAAAATGGCATAGTAATCAATAATGACACATTTATCTATGCAAACGGCTATAAAAGAATCACAAAATGTTTTACCAAGATTGAGGATCATTTATTATAGATATATTCATTAATTGCAATGAAGATCTTTATATAATTGCTAGATCTAGGTTATTTTTGTACATTGTAGATCTTAGGGTTTTCTCTAAGATATTGTAACCTAATTTTGTTAAGCAGCAAAAAGCAGTATGCCATATATTTGTATTTCATGTCATTTTTGAGGATGTGGAAAAGAAACTTGACAAGGAAGTTAAGAACAAGCAAAGAAGTTCTTGAAACATTAGCCAACTTCAAGATATCAGTTATCAGATAGAGTAGAACATAATACAGAGAGATTTAGATTAAGCAGAAATAGACAAGGCTACTGAGCAGTTCAGAGCAGAGATCTTCACATGAAAAGGTGATATCTATTCACTATTTCATTGATTTGTATCAGACAAGATAGAGTTGTCATTAGCAGATATATCTTGTTATTTTCTAATCATCATAACAGAGTTTGGTAAAATCTCTTAACAGAGTAGACCTAACAATATTTCAAGTAAATCTCTTAACCGAGTACACACTCAAGTAGTGTTGTTAAAATCTTATAACTAGGTAGATCTAATCAATCTGAAATGTTACTCCTAACAGGGTAAGATCACCAGAAGTGATCACCACTTGTAGCCCTAATGGGCAAACCTTTTATATCTGCAGTAGTAAATAATTTGTGGGTGTCATCCCCACCGTATTTTTTACCTTCTAACAAGGGTTTTTGCGTTACCAAAATACTTATGTTATGTGATTGATATATTGTTGATTTCATGCTATTTACTTTTGCAAGTTAACTGAATGAATGATACATACAATGGATTCAAGTTATATGTGAAATTACTACTGTTTTATGTTTAAGGTTTGAGAGTTAAAAGTTTCTATGGGCACTGATTCACCCCTCCCCTCTTAGTACCCTATCTCTCCATCCCAACAATTGGTATCAGAGCTTAGATCTCTTATTGGACAGTTTAACCATTGGAGAGTAAAGATCTAACCATGGAGAGATATAAGTTGGATAAGACAATAGAGAATCAAAAGATTCAGATGCAGATGTTCATAGAGTAGTATAAGCAAGCTAAGGATGACTTGAAAAGGTTACTGGTTCATAGGAAGAACCTAGCTATTATGGAGAATGAAATTACTTACCATAAAGAAGAGATTGATGATATATTTGATAACATTGGATCTAGTTCAAGGAGTATTTTTTATGGATCTGAAAGTGCAATCTCTGATTTGTCTGAAAAGACTCTTCACTTAACTAAACAAGTGAAATCCCTGCAAATTGGTCAAGAATCACAGATGGTGAGAATGATAGATGTAATGAACAATGCTAGACAAGTTGAGCAAGAAAGGAATCTAGTTGTTGAAGATCGAAGACAGATAATTGAACAACTTCAAGCAAAATAAATTGAGATACAAAGACTCACCAAGCACCATTTCGAAATATCCAATCAAATGATGATTTTAAATTGGGAAGTTAACCGAGTAAATGGTGAACTGTCAAGAAAACTTGAAGATATTGGAATACTCAGGGAAGAGAATGAGAAACTAAGAAATGAAGTATAGATAAAACAACTTGATCAAGAAATCCAAGCCAGTGCACAGGCAGCCTTAACCGAGCCTCAAGCTTTTGCCAAGCATATCTTGAAAGTTCAAGAACTCTGACGGTTAAGAGAAGATCTCCAAAAGCAAGAAGAAATAATCAGTGAACAAGTCACAAAATTGCAAACTAAGTTGCTTCCATACTTGAAAATATTTTAGAAGCATATTGTCAAGGCACAAACACTTGTTGCAACACCAAAAATCTCTGTGTTGGACAATATTTTTGACATGCATGCACAAGTCGGTCTTGAGCACATTGCTCTCACCAACTTGAAAGATGAATGGGAAAACCTCTTGGAGTCAATGAAGAAAACCCATAAGCACATTTTTTATAAGTTGTAAGTATACACTTTTGTATTTGGCATTAATATCAAAAAGGGGAATAACAATGTATATGCCAAATATGTAAATAGATGCTAAGTATACTACACATTACCAGGAGCATGCACCAAGGGGGAGTATAGAAATTTTAGTTTATGTATATATGGCAGAGACAGAAAAGATTTTGAGACATAAGGTCTATATACATTTAAGGTTTTGATACTAATGCCAAAGGGGGAGATTGTTATCTCTATTTGAGCATTAAAGATTGTCATTAGTATCAAAGACATCGATTAGTTACCTATGCTACTCTAGTTGGTAAAAGTAAGCACTTCAAGCTAGTCAGTTAAGTCTTTACACCGAACACTAGAGTAGTTTTACCGAGCATCAGTGTACACCAATATCAAGTGACAGTAAACACTGAGCAAACTGGACACCGAGCAGTATATATAGTGTTTATCGAGCATCACATAAAATGACATAGTAATCAGTAATGGTACATTTATCTATGCAAACGGTTACAACAGAATCACAAAACATTTTACCAAGATCGAGGATCATTTATTATAGATATATTCATTAATTGCAATGAAGATCTTTATGTAATTTCTAGATCTAGGTTATTTTTGTACACCGTAGATCTTATGGTTTTCTCTAAGATATTGTAACCTAATTTTGTTAAGCGGCAAAAAGCAGTATGCTATATATTCATATTTCATGTCATTTTTGAGGATGTGGAAAAGAAGCTTGACAAGGAAGTTAAGAACAAGCAAAGAAGTTCTTGAAGCATTAGCCAACTTCAAGATATCGGTTATCAGACAGAGCAGAACAGAATACAGAGACATTCAAATTAAGCAGAATCAGACAAGGCTACCAAGTAGTTCAGAGCAAAGATCTTCACATGAAAAGGTGATATCTATTCAGTATTTCATAGATCTGTATCAGACAAGATAGAGTTGTAATTAGCAGATATATCCTATTATTTTTTAATCATTTTAACAGAGTTTGGTAAAATCTCTTAACAAAGTAGACCTAACAGTCTTTCATGTAAATCTCTTAATCGAGTACACACTCAAGTAGTGTTGTTAAAATTCTATAACTAGGTAGATCTAATTGATCTGAAATGTTACTCCTAATAGGGTAAGATCACTAGAAGTGATCACCACTTGTAGCCCTAACAGGAAAACCTTTTCTATCTGCAGTAGTAAAGAATTTGTGGGTCTCATCCCCACCACAATTTTTACCTTCTAACAAGGGTTTTTACGTTACCAAAATACTTGTGTTATGTGATTGATATATTGTTGATTTTATGCTATTTACTTTTGCAAGTTAACTGAATGAATGATACATACAATGGATTCAAGTTATATGTGAAGTTACTATTATTTGTTGTTTAAGGTTTGAGAGTTAAAAGTTTTTGTGGGCACTGATTCACCCCTCCCCTCTCAGTACCCTATCTCTCCATCCCAACAAGAACATAGAAATATTTTACAAGATCTTTACAAATAATTTAATATTCCAAAGCATGCTCTAATACCATGTTAAAATCTAATCTAAATAGATTACAACCCAAAATCAAATTGAAAGAGATAGATCAAACAAACTATAAATAAAATAAATAGAATAACAACTATACCAAGAGAAAATTGATGTGAAGTGATCCAAGGAAAAATAACATCAGATTACTATCTCCAACTATATGAAAATATAAGAAGGTAGTGAGTTTACATAGACCTGGGAGAGGGAAGACATGGCAAAATTGACCAATAGGGAGAGGCCACTATGTGGGTTATAGATAGCAAGAGCATCTTCCCAAGATAGAAAAATTGCACCTCCCTTGGAGGATATTGACACCTTAAATCACCCACTCACTAATTAAACTTACTTTATTTAACCTAAGCAAGCTTAATAAAGTGTAGGAAAAACCTAGGAAATGGGAAAATAAAAAAACCCAACTAGGAAACTAAAAAACCTACACTAACATCGAGCCCAAGAGGCACTGGATTTGTAGTCAAGGATGGGAAAGGAAATACCTTAGTAGCAGGAGTGAATGATTTTATTGAAGGAACAAACAATGTAGTCGAGGATCAAGAGGCCCTTTTGTCCATCTGTAAGGCTAAAAAACTTAGTGTGAAGAAACTTCACTTAGAGGGAGACTCCCTAATAACAATCAATGCCATATCTAAAGGTGAATCTCAAGTCTGGTATCTAAACAAACATATCAAGAAGATCATATCACTCTTGCGGGCCTTTGAAGAACATAGAGTGACCCATGTGAAAAGAGATAGGAATGGGGAAGTGGATGCCTTGTCCAAGGTGTACACACTAAGATGTGCACTTCTCTAAATCATTGCTTCCAAGAGAATCCATGGATTGGAAACTTTGAGAAATTGATTTAGAGCTCCCTAAGCATGGAGTGCAAGGGTTTTAAGAGTGCTCTCAGCTAGAGCTATTAAGCCAATAACCTTGCTAGTAAACCATGCAATGGGAGATTCAAATGAAGACAAGGGCAAGAATGCCAATATCCCCAAGAATCAAAATGGAGATGAAATGCAAGCTATGTTAAGAATGGAAATGCAAGCTAAGCTATAAAAATGAAAGAACAATGCAACTAAGCTATGAAAAGAAAGAACAAGTGTTACAAAGCCTCCTAATTAAGCTAGATGAATTAATCTAAAGCATAAAGGAAACTAAGCTAATATGAAGCTATGAATGCCATGACAATGCAAGAAATGAAACTATGATAGCATGTAGATGCAAAAGCCAATAATGCTCTAAATCTTCAAAAAGCTCCAAAGTGACCTAGAAAACCTACAGCATAACATTAGCATAAAAAGTTGGGGATCTAGAATGAAGAAGAGAGCTCTCCTTTTATAAGAAATGAGAAGGAATGGACCATGGAGATTAAGAGGCAAAAGATTTAGTCAACAAGGAGCATCAAAGAGGAGCAATCCATGTGCACAAGTATCCTCCAATGAAAAAATAAGAGTTGACTTTTGTGCCCATATGAGACAAAAAGTGTTTTTTCCATTTTTATAAAATAGGAATAATGCTTTATTTGTGCAACTTAGGATAAGAGGAAAAGTGGGGGCTTTTTTATTTAATAAAAGGGGAGGGAATTCCTTTTGATTAAATAAAGACTTTAAGATAAGATGGTTAGCCCATAGAAAATAATTGAATAAATGATAGAACTAGAATTTGATCAAGAATAAGCAATTGATGATTTTAGCAAATAATGCTAGAAAGGGGCTAATAGTCTAGATGACCATTTTTAGATGATTATATTTGCCCCTCTTTAACTAATGTGTGATCGATCTAGGAGCACATTACGTCAAAGAATAGATCAGCCAAGAAGGCAATAGATAGAGATCCGACTCCAAAGAATGAAGTACACACTAAAATGTGTACTTCTCTAAATCATTGCTTCCAAGAGAATCCATGGATTGGAAACCTTGAGAAATTGATTTAGAGCTCCCTAAGCATGGAGTGCAAGGGTGTTAAGAATGCTCTCAACTAGAGCTATTAAGCCAATAACCTTGCTAGTAAACCATGCAATGGGAGATTCAAATGAAGACAAGGGCAAGAATGCCAATATCTCCAAGAATCAAATGGAAATGCAAATGCAATGCAACTATGCTAGAAATGGAAATGCAAGCTATGCTATGAAAGGAAATATGCAAGTATTGTTATGATTTGATAACCATCAAATCTTCCCAAGAACACCTGCATGCAAAGACTGCTACAAGAATGAAGACAGAAGAGAGACAGAAAGCTATGGCGGCCAATAGGCCAGAGACAGGAAAATCATCTTGACAGAAATAAGCTTCTATTAACAAAAATGAAATTACAAAACAATCTCCTTATGAATTACAAAGCAGTGAATCCTTATAAAGGATACCGAAACCCTAAAAGGGAAACTTCTAAGAAAAGGAAACTTTCCTAAGTCTAACTTAAGCTAAGAGTAGAGAACTAATAATTAACTGATTTAATTATTAGCAATACTCGACTACTCTAACACCCCCCCTTAAGTGTAACTTAGGGAGAAGCAAAAAAAGCTAAACTACTGCAGAAAGCAGGAAAGATGGGTCCGGCAACTAGAACTGATCAGGTACCCAAAACATAAAGCAAAAGATGTCCCAGAGAAAGGAACAAGAAGAGAGCAAGAAGCTCCTCCGAAGCATGTCTGATTAACTGATTTAATTATTAGCAATACTCGACTACTCTAACAAGTATTACAAATCCTTACTA
The DNA here is from genome assembly GCA_027943335.1 of Chamaecyparis obtusa. Classification (NCBI taxonomy): domain Eukaryota; kingdom Viridiplantae; phylum Streptophyta; class Pinopsida; order Cupressales; family Cupressaceae; genus Chamaecyparis; species Chamaecyparis obtusa. Next base: position 46,879 of record BSBK01010899.1, read on the forward strand.
ATTAAGCTAGATGAATTAATCTAAAGCATAAAGGAAACTAAGCTAATATGAAGCTATGAATGCCATGACAATGCAAGAAATGAAACTATGATAGCATGTAGATGCAAAAGTCAAGAATGCTCCAAATCTTCAAAAAGCTCCAAAGTGACCTAGAAAACTGCAACATAACATTAGCATAAAAAGTTGGGGATTTAGAATGAAGAAGAGAGCTCTCCTTTTATAAGAAATGAGAAAGAATGGACCATGGAGATTAAGAGGCAAAAGATTTAATCAACGGTGGAGCATCAAAGAGGAGCAATCCATGTGCACAAGTATCCTCCAATGAGAAAATAAGAGTTGACTTTTGTGCCCATATGAGACAAAAAGTGATTTTTCCCTTTTTATAAAATAGGAATAATGCTTTATTTGTGCAACTTAGGATAAGAGGAAAAGTGGGGGCTTTTTTATTTAATAAAAGGGGAGGGAATTCCTTTTGATTAAATAAAGACTTTAAGATAAGATGGTTAGCCCATAGAAAATAATTGAATAAATGATAGAACTAGAATTTGATCAAGAATAAGAAATTGATGATTTTAGCAAATAATGCTAGAAAGGGGCTAATAGTCTAGATGACCATTTTTAGATGATTACACAATGTTGGAGTTAAATTGAAAGAATTAGGGAAATAGGAGTTAACTAAGGATTTTTAGGAGCTTAAAGGGGAATGGTTCAACTGGGATTAGTAATCTTATTGGTTTGATTTCTTCTTTGTTGTGGGTTCGAGGTATGTGATTTTGATACTAAGATACATTAATCACTAATGAAAAAAATTGAATTTAAAATGTGTCTCCTCTCACCAGCCTTAGTAGTCCTTAACGACTACTTGGGCTCCTCCTTAGTTTTATGTACCTTGAAGTTTAATGATAAAAAAAGGGATTTCTCCCAATGATCAAAGGAAAGTGGCATCCTCCAAGAAAGAAAGTAGCATTATAAGTGGTAATGATGAAGTCAAAGATATTAAAAATCTTGAAATGACACATTAAACGAGGAGGAATTGGGGATGTTTTACTTTCATTAGACTCTCCCCAGTCAAAGCTAATGTAATCATTAATAGCACCAGATTTGAGATAGAAGAATCTAGATGCTCGAGCATGTGAAGATAAAGTTAGGACAATTGGATTGTTAGGTGCACTTGGAAGATTTTCGAGAAAGAAAGGAAGATTGGACATCCGAGACAGGTATTTCATCCTAGTTGAATCTACGGAAACTATGCTCAAGGCAGTGCACAACAAGTAGGAATCTCAGGTGTACCTAAATGTTTATATTTTGTAGTCTCTTGTTTATATTATGTTTATATAATTTGGAGTATTGTAGCCTATTTTGTAGGGCATGGAGGTCTGATAGAAATTATTACTAGTTTGAATTAGAATATATGAGATGTAGGCCCATATTGGGTAAATATGGGGCATTTTGCTCTTATGTTAGGGAGTTTATTAAGAGTAGTAGGAGATAGAAGTGTAGAAGTCGGGAGCCTTCCATTAAAAATCCCTTGAAATTAGTTCTAAAGGACATAAAAAATAGCTTTATAATGTTTCTTTTAAAATATTACTATTAATAAAATATATTGAACCAATCAAAAAAAAATCTTTTTCTTTTTTGAAATATTAAAAAGGATAGAATATATATGTATATATTTCAAAAGATATTCTTATTAAAAAAAGAAATAATAAAAATATTTCTTAAGCAATGCAAAATCATTACACTTCATTTTTATTGTTAAAATTTGTTTGAGATATTCTTCAATTAGAAATTGATTTTTAAAAAAATGGTTTGACAAGTGACTAAGGTGGTTTTGAGATGTGAGATAGGTTTAGCGAGCAATTGTAGATAGTGAAGTCCACAATATAAAGCCTATAGATTAATTATATTTATATTAAAAGAGAAAACATAATATATTTATTTTGATTATATATTCAGTAAGATATATAAGATATGCAAAATATTTTAAAGATCTTTAAATATAATTAACTTAAGTTAGCTTTTAACTTAAATTTTAAAAATATATATATACTTAAGACATATATTATTAATCAAATTATCTTTAATATTTAAATTAAAAAAATAGAAAACAGAAATAATACAATCAATTATAAATCTAAACAACAATCATAAGAGATAAATTTAGAGAAAGGACCTTTAAATCAGAATTTGAATGCTACTAATAAAAAAAATATTGACACAAGTAATTGCATATTCAATAAAGATAAGAAACATATAAAATAAAAAATTAGAAACTATTTTTTATTAAAACCAATTATATAAAATAGAAATTGATAAATAATTAAATATAATATTTTAAAAATAATTGTAATGTAAAATAATATATCCCTCATGTATATGTATACACATATCTCTCAAATAAGATAGTTTTAAAGTAAATAAAATAAAATAACTATTGCACACTACATTTATACAAACAACAATGGTTAGGGCAGCATGAAAATTTGAAATGATTTTAAAATAGATCTACAAAATAAATCTGGTGAAACAGTTTTAGAAATCTTCAATCAGTTGTGGCGCCAAGTACTACAACTTATGCGAGTATCTTCCTTGCATAAGGCAAACTCATACATGCGAGTCAACTTGGTGAAACTAGTGGTTTTACAAGTTTTCTTTTAACATGTGTGTGATTGAAGCTTCCAAATAGTGTGTGGACTCCTTTCAAGGCATAGCGGCAAAGGGGTTTTTGTTGTATATAGTTTAATAGGAAATGCTCTAGTGGAGATTCCTGTAAAAAGTGGTTGCACAAAAGAAACACATCAAGTTTTTGACAGGTTGCTTCACAAAAGTCATGCGTCATGGAATGTAGTGGTAAGGAGTTTGTATAAAAAAATTTGGGTAAAATATGTGAAGCTTCTTTGTAAATGGAATAAAAGATATAGTTGGAAATGCTAAGACAAATAAATAGGAAAAGTGTGGAGTCACAATTTAACACTATTTCTCAAGTTTTCACTAATTTTTTGGTCCAAGAGTGGAAAAGTTACCATTTATATCAGTATTAATAGTGTTTGGATCAAATAATTGACATTCGTCCAAGCATAATGATGGAGTTTGATTTTTTTAAGGAACCCCTTCATATCTTCATAGAAAATTGAGGACTGCCCTTCATATCTTCTAAGAAAATTAAATTTACAGAAAAATGGGAATTTATGAGAACAAAATTGGTTACACCACTACAAAGAGAATGAAATCCTACTCCTATTAAAAAAAATGCACCAAAAAATACATTCTTATGACTGAGAATGAGTCATTTCAAGATCAGGTGCAAAAATGAAAATTGCAATGGTGAGGGGTCTAGTTGAAGCTTTATGATGCAATCTTCTCACGATTTATTGCCTACATGAAAAAACTTAACGATACCTAGATTGTTTCTTGATTTGATGAAGAGAACCTCGAAAGTGTTTTTATTTATCACGTGCAGAAAATATCGCCCCAATGTAAAAAAATATCTTCAACAAGTAAAAAAATGGCATGCAAAACCTCCAGCGTTAGATCTACACAAACCTTATATGGAAATGGGGGTTTTTGAGCCTCCCAGACATAATGAAACAACTAGAAATACTTCCAAAATACCCAAAATGAGAGCAATCACCCTATTAAAAAAACATATATGAAAAATAAATATTATTATATCTTCATAAATGTTTGATGGTTCTTTAAATATTCATGTAAATCACAAGAGAAAACACAACTATATTTGACAAGATCTCTACAAATAATCTAATCTTCCAAAACATGCTCTAATACTGGTGTTAAAATCTAATTTAAATAGATTATGACCCAGAATCAAATTGAAAGAGATAGATCAAATAAACTATAAATAAAATAAATAGCACAACAATACCAAGAGAAAATTAATGTGAAGTGCTCCAAGGAAAAATAGCATTAGATTACTATCTCCAACTATATTAAAATACAAGCAAGGTAGTGGGTTTATATAGACTTGGGAGAGGGAAGAGGTGAAAAAATTGACCAATAGGGAGAGGCCACTATGTGGGCTAAAGATAGCAAGAGCATCTTCCCAAGATAGAAAAATGTCACCTCCCCTGGAGGATATTGACACCTTAAATCAACCACTCACTAATGAAACTCACTTTATTGAACCTAAGAAAGCTTAATAAAAGTGTAGGAAAAACCTAGGAAAAGGGAAAATAAAACATTGGAGTTGATGAGTAAATAACTCACAGCTCCCAAGAACACCTGCAAACAAACACCTCTCACAGAAAGAGAGAGAAGAAGCAAGAAGCTAAGGAGGCCTGAACGCATTGATACATGAGAGAGGAGAAATCATTCTTGATGTGCAAAAACAAAAGTTGCAATTCAATAATGAATAATCTATTACAAAGTTTGTTATTAAAGCAAAGGAGATCAATCTTTATAAAAGGAGATCTAAAAACCTAAAAAGGTAAAAGCTAGGTTGCACAATAATAATTAATAAATCAATTAATTATTATATGCCTAAAGTTTAGCTTAAGTAGAAAGAGGTAATAAGTGACTTAGTAATTAAATCAAACATGATTTAATTAATCAGTAAACACTTTATTACTCTAACATAAAAAACCTACACTAACACCAGACCCAAGAGGCACTAGATTTGTAGTCAAGGATTTGAAAGGAAATACCTTAGTAGTAGGAGTGAAGAAATTTATTAAAGGAAAAAACAACGCAATCGAGGCTCAAGAGGCTCTTTTGACCATCTATGAGGATAAACAACTCAATGTGAAGAAACTTCACTTAGAGGGAGACTCCCTACTAACAATCAATTGCATATCTAAAGTTGAGTCTCAAGTCTGGTGTCTAAACAAACATATCAAGAAAATTATATCACTCTTGGGGACCTTTGAAAGACTTAGAGTGACCCATGTGAAAAGAGATGGGAATGAGGAAGTGGATGCCTTGTCCAAGGTCTGGAGTAAAACTGAAAGAATTAGGGAAAGAAGAGTTAACTGAGGATTTTCAGGAGCTAAAAGAGGAATGGTTCGACTGGGATTATTAATATTATTGGTTTGCTTTCATCTTTGATGTGGGTTCGAGGTATGTTATTTTGATATTGATATACATTAATCACTAATGACAAAATTTAAATTTAAAATGTGTCTTCTCTCACCAGCCTTAGTATCATTAACGACTACTTGGGCTTCTCCTTATTTTTTATGTACCTTGAAGTTTAATGATAAAAAAGGGATTTCTCCCAATTATTAGAGGCAATTGGTGTCCTCCAAGAAAGCAAGTAACAGAAGTGGTAATGATGAAGTCAAAGATATTGAAAATTATGAAATGACACCTTAAACGTGGAAGAATTGGGGACTTTTAGCTTTCATTACACACTCCCCAACCAAAGTTGATGTAATCATTAATAGCACCAGATTTGAGATAGAAGAATCTAGATGCTCGAGCATGTGAAGATAAAGACATGATAGTTGGATTGTTAGGTGCACTTGGAAGAGCGTCAGGAAAGAAAGGAAGATTGGATATCAGAGGCAGTTATTTCATCCCAATTGAATCCAAGGAAACTATGCTCAAGGCAATGCACAACAAGTACAAATCTTAGGTATGCCTAAATGTTTATATTTGTAGTATCCTATTTTTATTTAGCATATAGAATTTGGATTATTGCAGACCATTTTGTAGGGCATGGGGGTCTGATAGAAATTATTAATGGCTTGAATCAGAAGTATGAGATGTAGGCTCATTTTGGGTAAATATGGGGCATGTTTACTATTATGTTAGGGAGTTTATCAAGAATAGTAGGGGATGGAAGTGTAGAAGTCGAGAGCCTTCCATGGAAAATCCCTTGAAACTGGTTCTGAAGGACATAAAAAATAGCTCTATAATGTTTCTTTTAATATTAATATTAATACAATAAATCACCAATAAAAAAAATCTTTTTTCTTTTTTGAAACATTAAAAATGATAGAACACATACATACATACATACATATATATATATATATATAGACACACACACACATACACACACATGTGTGTGTGTGTGTGTGTCATCTTAAAATGGAAGCACTTCCATGTTAAGAGCGTTTAGCCCTTTAAGTAAGTGGTTTGGGGTCATATTGGATGCCTTGAATTGATCTTTGCCTTGATCTGGCTTTCTCCCCGCTTTCCACTTCTTTTTTGCTTCATTCTAGGTGAAATTAGGGTTAGGATCTTAAGGATTCTCCTAAATTTCCCTCTTCCATGGCTCTATTTTCTAGGTAGGATTTAGAAATGGATCCTCCTAGCCTTCATCTCATTAATCATAGGATTTTATGTCTATTCCTAACATTTTGTCTTGTTCTGGCATCAATTCTAGGTTTCTGGACATCCCTGGGACCTCTTGACTTGATTCTGGGTCAACTTGGGAAAAAGGTCAATGTCTTAGGTCAACCATGACTAGGTCAAGGTCTTAGGTCGACCCTGACTAGGTCAGGGTCAACCTCGACATTGACCCCTTCCTCCAAAATTTCAAATTCCAGAATCTCTGGGCTTCGGGCTTTCGGGAGATTTATTTTTCCGCTTTCGGGTCGGCCATTTCGAATTTCGGGATGGTAAATCCTTTAATTGCATTTAATCTAGGTATATTTTTTAAAGGTGAGGACCTAATTGGAATTTAATTCTCCAAGGTGGCCCATCTAGAGGAGTGTGCCCTAGATCACTATAAAAGGAGGCCTTCCTCTCTCATTTTCTCATCTCATCACATTCATACTCAAGCAATTTCATGTGCAAGCTCTCAAGATCATCAAGGATTCCATTCAAGCAAGCATTCAAGTCTTTTTCTTCATCCAAGTTCTCCATTGAAGATCAAGGATTCAAGCATTCAAGCTATTGAAGGGATTTGGTTCAAGCATTCAAGATTGATCATTCAAACCCTAGATCTAGCCATCATGATGGTGTGATCTTCCTTCAAGATCCTTTGTTCATCTTCAAGATCCATTTCATTCTCCCCTCAAGGTGGATTCCAAACATACAATCATGGAGGTTTGATTTACATTTATTGTTGTGTTCAAGCTTTCATATCAATATACTTGTTTACATTTCAAATACAATTGCATATCTATTGAATTGCATAGCTTCATTGTTAGATCCTTTTCTACTACTTGCTAGCATTCTCCATTTCAATTTCAATATTAAGGTTGATTCCAAACTGGGGTTTGACCAAGGCAAACCCCCCAAACAAACAACCAAAAACCCTCTTTTTCTTGCAGGTACAGGTGTGGAACTTTGGATTTGAGAGTAGATTTGGATACCCTTTTCGCCAAACTTTCAGGATCTGCGAACAGAATTCAAATCAGACTTCAAATAAAGAATGTGGTATTTGACCTTTTATGAGGGTCAAACCCGAGCTGAGCCTTCTTGAGAAAATATTTCTGGGTTTTGTAGATCTCACAGTTTCAGTTCAAGATCATGGGAATCAACTATTTTTGAGATCGTTTGACAGGGTTTTTAGCCGATTCTTTTTCGAAGGTAAGTACCTTTATTTCTTAATTTCAATATTAATCTTCTACATTCACTTTCTATATCAATACAATTTCATGTAAGTATAAAATATTGGCTTTGGGGTCTCTTTTATGTGCAAACCATTGTTCTAGGACCTCATACACTATTTTATCCTTTACAATACACACACACACATACATACATACATATATATATTGAAAGATATTCTTATTAAAAGAAGAAATAACAAAATACCTTCTTTTCACATTCTTTTTCTTAGTAATAATGTTAATTTAAAAAAAATAAAAATTCTTAAGTAATGCAAAATCATTACACTTATTTTTTATCCTTAGAATTTGTTTGAGAGATTCTTCTATTGGAAAGTTGATTTGAAAATGGTTTGACAAGCGACTAAGGTGGTTTTGAGATGTGTCATAACCCGATTTGGTTCACCTAGTTTTTAGGACCTTTTTAGCGACTTATACAGACTTGTGTTGAATTGGTCGAAGGTGTGTCAACCCAAATCATTTTTAATAAATGTTTTAGACATAGATTTATTATGTTTTTTATTAAGGAAAATAGGTTTTAATGGGGCCTTGAAACCCTTACAGAGATAAAGCTTACAAAGATATAGCATTGAAAATTTACAACAACAAAATAGCCATAGCAAAAAAGAACAGCCAGACACAGTCCACCAGCAAAGCAAACAAAAAGACCAGAAAATAGAACCAGGGACAGAAATAGAAAACCAAGCCAAAAACAAAGCCAGGAGAGAGGCTCAAGCAAACTCTCTGAGGATCTCCACCACATGAATCTCAAGCTTAGATGCCTTATTCGCCGCCTCCTTAAGGTCAGCCAGATCTTTATCAGGTTCCTGGGTGTCCTTCTTCATAGTGTTAGATCTGGTTCTCTTCCTTGGGCCATCCTCCAGAGATTTATCTTTATCGCTATTGGGAGACTCCTCCTTTCTAACCATGTGTTCCTCTATTTTATTGATCAAAACCTTTATGTTGTCGTTAGAAGCTTTGAGAATGTTGTAGCTTTGTTCAACGATTTTCTGCAAGGTTCCCTCCATGCTCTGAATTCTTTTCTTCACTTCATCCATTTTATTTTCCATATCATTCTTCTCCTCAATAAGCCTAATCTTACTATTGTTATCCTCCCTCTCCAACTTGCCCACCCTAAGTTTTAACTCCTGGAATTCATGGTAGGTCCATTTAGTAGTTCTATAGCTATCAATGACATTGTTATTGGCATTGTTGAGCACATCCATCTGAGGGTTTTCTTTTGTGATGTCGCTCAAAATAACCAGGGCTGGGTCAATAAGGTACTCCATTTGAATTTTTCCCTCCTTATTCTCCTAACCAAAGTTTTCATCATTTCCCTCTTTAAACCCATCCTGACAGAAACATTATGAAAATCTCTCCAAACCACACTCTTCTCTTTATTTGAGATCTTGCAGGTGTACTGGTCAGTCCCTTGATCATCATAGTCCTACTCATGGTCATCCTCTCTCCCCTAACTCTCCTCTTCCTCTTCACTATCCTTCCCCTCCTCTTGTCCTTCCTCCTTATTATCTTCTTCAAATTTCTTCCTTTTCCTTCTGCTTCCTACCATAATTGACATTAGGATCCTCTTCTCTGTCCGTAGGCATCTTAATTGTAATGTTTCTCTTTCCTTTCTTTTTCTCCTTAATTTCCTCCTCCCTGAACATATCTTCCTCCTCGTCAGCACTTTCTCCCTCCATTTCCATGCCCTCCACCTCCTCATCATAATCTCTATCAGAAGAGATCTCAATGCTCTACTTAGCTTCAGGTTTCTCCTTTTTCTCCAATTTCTCTTTCTCAATCTTCTTTTTCCCCTTTTTAGTGTGAGGGTTGGCCTCTGCATCCATGTCTAAATGCATATCTTGGCTTTCCTTAGTATCAAAAGGGATGTACTCTTCTTCACCCGATTCGAGCTCCTCATCTAAGCCCTCCTTCCCCACTTTCCCCTGCTTAATTTCTTTACCTATAGTCCTAGCTTTGAAAAATTCATAAATCAACAGCAAAAGGCCCCTCATGGAAAGTAGGGTTGCCAATAGGCTTCTCCCTATAGTAATTGATATTCTCATTAATAGATGAATAAAGGTAAAAAGGGGATAGAAATTTTAGCCCCAAACTTGAAATGGTTGAGAAGCACGAAGTGGTAAGAGTAGATGCGGTCGAATCTCATGTCCAGGGAGATGTATTTGATAATCGCCCTCAGCACAAAACCTCCATAGCAGTTTAATGGACCTCGGCAGGTAGTAAGTGCCCTTCTTCACCAAAGCCTTCTTTTCCTCCTTTCCTTTGGTAAATTTTGACATTGCCTGACCGAATGCACCTGTCTCTGTAGAATTTCTTCTCGACAATGGGGATGCCCGTAACCGCAGAAATAACCTCCTCTGTCAACGTGAACTCGACCCCATCAATTTTGACACTCCCCTCATTCCAGTTCTTAACCATGGTTTTGGTAACAAAGGGTTTCCACCCATGCAGATGTTTAATGAAGAAGTCACCTCACCTTTTCTCAAAATGCCCCACACCTTCGAACACTGCTACCACTTCTCAGCTTCATCCTTAGGTTCCCTCTTGTGCCTTTCCCCCACCATTTTTTCTCTCTCTCTGAAAACAATTCTTCTGATCACAATGTTTTTTGAAATTTGGGGCCAGCAGATAAAATGTGTGTATTATCGATCCTTCCTTTGAAATTATGAAAAATAACCCCAAAAATGGCCTCAAAGTGCAATGATGGTAGTTGCCCAAGTGATTCGTACTTTGGTTCGCGTACCTACACATCATATATCGGCACATTTCCCCTAACACAAAATTTCATAATTAACCTTTAATATTTCCCAATCTACTCGAGATTCTCTCGCTTTCAATTAATTCCTTGATTTCAAGCGAAATAATATGTCCGTCCATCCATCTTTTCACCTCGTCTTTCCTGATTGCCCAATTGGCTAGCGTGTCAGCCACTTGATTAGCTTCCCTGTATTCATGAACCACGTAGACTCTTTCAAAGGACTTGAGAAACTGAATGCTCTCGTTAATTATATTTGCAATTGTCCAGGTTGGCAAGTTTTTCTCGTTGAGGCAATCGATTATGTTCTTTGAGTCTCCTTCCAGCCACATTTTTTTGACTCCTATATCCCTGGAAAGCTTTATAGTTTGATGGGTTGCAATCGCCTCTGCATAGTGATTAGTTCGCACCCCTAGAGGAGATGAGATGGCAGCAATGCCTTTCCCATAATCATTTCTGATGATGCCCCCAATCCCAGCCTAGCCTGGGTTGCCTTTCGCAACCCCATCAAAGTTGGTTTTACACCAGCCCTCAGGTGGAAGATTCCATCTGCAATCCTCCCTCCTACTACAATCATTCTCCTTTGCATTGAGAAGAGGGTTGTAGCCTTTGATGATAGTATAGTTTTCGACCAAAGCGTTAGGCTTTTGTGAAAGACCACCATAGAATTGGCTTCTTTTTCCCAGAAAATTCAATTGTTCCGCTCCTTCCACACCCCACAATAGAGATGGGGTAGAGACCAATCCCATAAGCCCTGGCTCACATCCCAGCCACCCCACAGTGCCATTATTGAAAGAGCTCCCTCATGTTATTGGGAAAAACCCAAGTCTGTTTGAAGAAAGATAGAAAGAAGACCATATATCTCTGGTGAAGTGGCAATGGATGAAAAGGTGATCAACACTTTCCATTTGCTTTTTACAAAGGATACATCGATTAGGCATCTGATGGCCCCTCTTGATAAGGTTGTCCACCGTCAAGCTGCAGTTTGAAGCATTATCCAGAAAAAAAATGTTGATTTTGGGAGTAAGGCCAGGATTCCAAGCTTTGGCCCAGATAGGGACAATATCAATACTCTGCATGGTTTCATAGCCCGAGGCCAAAGTGTAGTTGCCATCCTTAGTCATCCCCCAAACAATAGCATCCTTGTTGAGGGACAGAGGAATGAGCCTGATCACGTCCATCAACGACTTGAGCTCCTGGGATTTATTATGTTTTCCAATTATTTTATGATGAAATAAATGAGATGTAATGAAAATGATGTCATGTATGGAATTTGAAATTTGGATTATGAAATGTTAAGAAAAGAATTTTTAAATACCTTATGAACGTGGTTTATTGATGCATATCTTTGAATGGGAAATGTTATTTATGTTAAATGTTTTTCAAATTCATTTTTGATTTAAGGGGACTAACCTACTGATGATCTTATGAGTTTGAGCATTAATGACAGGGAGGTCGAAGACAGAAATGTGATCGAGACCTAAAGGGATTTATCTTATCAATAGGGATAAGATCAGAATAATAAGATTTGTTGCAATCACACACCACATAGTTTTATTTTTTCTTCATTTTTAATGAGTTCTTTCTTTATTGTCAGAATTCGATTGTTTTCATTTAAGTCAGTTTTGAAAATTGAAATTGGCCATGTAGAAACTGATGTGTATATGATTATATATTATAATTGAATCTTTTATTAAATCAAAGAAATAATGTTAACCATTGTAAGGGAAAATTATTAACCATGCGAAAATAAATAAATTTAAATTATTTAACTTAATGTTAACCTAATATTTCAATCAGTGACTAGATGTTGAATGGGAGAATCAGTCAAAAAAGTGTGGGGAGTTACGCAAGAAGGAGGATACTAATAGTTTACTTTGATCACACTCAACCTTTAATTAAGGTTTGGAGTCATGCATTTGGAGGAGAATGTGGCATGAAGGGAGAAATTATAGGGAGGTAAGTAGCAGATGAAGATCAGAGAAGGAGGAAAACAAAGATCATTATATCACGCATTGAAGAGGGAGATCACAAAGTGGGAAAAAGGCGACAAAGAAGTTAAGAGGAAAAGCGTGACTTAAGGGAGAGATCCCCAAATCATGCAAGGGGGAAAAAATAAGGACACGCGACTGAGAAATAAATAAGGAGGGAAGTTTACAAAAGAGGAAGGGAGAATAGAGAAATTGAAGGGATAGAGAAGAAGAGAAGAGGACGACAAGCACAAAGTATTGGAGTTGATGAGTAAACAACCCACAACTCCAAGAACACCTGCATGCAAACACGTCACAGAAAGAGAGAGAAGCAAGAAGCTAGAGAGGCCTGAACGCATGGATCCATGAAAGAGGAGACATTCTTGATGTGCAAAAATCAAAGTTGCAATTCAATAAAATAAATATTTATCAATAAGATTACAAGAGAGATCAATCCTTATAAAAGGAGATCAAAACCCTAAAAGGGTGATCAAACCTAAGTTGCATGATAATAATTAATAAATCAATTCATTATTATATGCCTAAATTTTAGCTTAAGCAGAAAGAGATAATAAGTGACTTTGTAATTAAATCAAACATGATTTAATTAATAAGCAAACACTTTATTACTCTAACACCCCCCCTTAAGATAAACTTTGGGAGAAGCTAAAAACCTAGAAAGAACTACTAAAAGCAAATGGGTCCTGGAAACAAAAGGCTTGATCAGGTACCCAAGTACAAAAGAGAGTCTCTATAAAGCAAAGAAATAGAGAAAACCACATGGGAAAAACTCTACTCCAAAAAGAGACAAAGACTAGTTTGAAGGACTGAAGAAGCCTCTAAAACTAGGAATGTTCCATAAAATAGGAACAAGGATGAACATGTAGAGCATCATCGAGGCAAGAAGTTGAAAAATCTGTCAAGAAGTAACTGATGATCTGAAGATCCTCTGCTAAAATATGACTAGGTAGAGAAGGTCGTACTTTGTATGAGTGCCCTCAAATGACACTACTCGAATCAGGAGGCAAACAAAGGCAAACAACTGAAGTCAAAAATATAGATGGCATAAAAACACCAAAATTTTGAAGAGCTGATCAATCAAAGATGGAAGAGTACGTCCAAAAATAGGAAATAAAAGAGTGTTCATATGGTAAATGATCCATCTCATCAGAATGCATAGGTACCTAGCCACTGCATCTGCCTAGTACATAGAATCAAATACTGAATACATAGGTCACACTATCGAACCAAGGAAGCAGTAGAACCAACAGTCAAAACCCCCCATAATTCTAACAATGGAGTATGACAAGTATGTAACTAAAAATAATGTCAAATATGAACTGCATGATACCAGGAACATCGAAGGTGCATAGAGAGTACAAACACAAATAGAGATACTTTAGGCTAATGTCATTGGAGGAACACTCACATGAAAAAAGTAGATGGAAAATAAAGGAAAACATCAAACCCCCCCTGGCACTTTATAATGGAGGGCAAGTACATAGAGCACAAACATGTGCAAGATCCCATATATGCAATAGAATGACACTTTATCTCAGTGCGTGTACATAAAATAATGCTACAAAAGTGAAGTATACACTTCTCAAAGAAAAGAGAAGGTTGTTGAAACAAAAGAACAGCCTAAGATGAGCCATTGCACAAAAGGAAAAGATCTTAGTCTCTGTAACATCCAAGATATCCACCAAATTGAAAAATGCAAGGAAAAAAATAAAATATACCTAGAGAAGAATCTGGAAAATTGACTCATAGCAATGGAAAGGTCTCAGAATAAGCTTTCCAAAGATATATCATTTGCCAAAATAGAGTTCGGATGCGTAAGATAGAGCACCTGGAGTGCAAAATTGAACATCTAGATTTGAAAGTTAAAAAATCCATCAAAAAGAAAAATAAAAAATTCAAACCTCTAGATCTGGATAAATCTTGAAACCAGTTTTCCAACGATATCTCGTTTGCCCAATTTTGACACCGTATGCTCAAGTTATGAGCAAAAAACTAACAGTTGAGTCGGAGGACCCAAAAATCATGTCTAAAAGTGTTGATGCAATGCTGACATCTACAAATTGCGGGGCTAAAATTGACGGTCATATGGCCTTCATGGAAAAAAAACCAATAGGCCCCCAAGGTGAAAAAGTATGGTGGCCCCTGGTCACGTGGGTGACCAAGGGTTGTGGTCGGGGGGGGCTAAAAATATGGCTCTCTGGACATCATATGACCCTGGCGGGGGCTGCTGCAGCAGAAACTGCTAGTGGTCCCGCGGGCCCGACAGTCACCACAGTAGAAACTATGGTGGAGACCACAATGGTGACCGTGACGATGATCATGATGGTTCCTCTAGTGGGCCGCTAGCGGTCCGTTGGTGTTTTCCACGAGTGGTTCCGCTTGCGGCTTTGTAGTGTAAAAAAAATTGCCTCAGATTGCATGCCCAGGTCGTACAATGATGTCCAAATTGGATAAATTTTATATCGAAACATGGGTTATTGGACACTACGAGCTCAACAGTGAGGTTAGTTTGAGCCCAAAGTTCTCCAAAAAATAGTGACCACCTCAGGATTCGTGTCGGGGCCAGTTGCAAAATTTGTTTGCCACATATTCTAACTTTGTCCAAAATGGACAAACTTTATATGGATCTAGGGGTTCTTGGATGTTTTGAACGCATCTGTGAGGTCTATTTGAAGCCAAGATAACCAGAAAGAGAGGTCCCCTAAATTCAACAAAAAATCCTTTGAAACGCAAATCTGATGAACACAACCAAATCTCTCAGAAAGAGGACAAGGGAAAATAGATCTGGAGCTCTGATACCATATTGGATTGATGAGTTTAAACAACCCACAACTCCCAAGAACACCTATGTGCAAACACCTGTCACACACACACACACACACACAGAGAAGAAGCTAGAGAGGCATGAATGTATGGATCGATGAAGATGAGACATTCTTGATGTGCAAAAATAAAAATTGCAGTTCAATAAAATGAATGTTTCTCAATTTGTTACAAAGTTATGAAAACAAGAGGAGATCAATCCTTATAAAAGGAGATCAAAAACCTAAAAAGGTGAACAAACCTAAGTTGCATGATAATAATTAATAAAGTAATTAATTATTATATGCCTAAAGTTTAGCTTAAGCAGAAAGAGACAATAACTGACTTAGTAATTAAATTGATATGATTTAATTAATAAGCAAACAACTTACTACTCTAGCACAAAGGGGAGATATTTTTGGATCACCAAAAAGGAGAGAACGAAGAGAAGGGGAGGCACAACACATGGAGGTTGGAAAGAATGGGAAATAACATAGTGGAAAGGAAATTGAAGGAAGACACACGTAGCGCAAGTGAAGGAAAGATAGAAGAAAGCTAAAAACTTTTGGAAGGAGATAGCCCTCTCCCTCATTCTTCAGATTTACATAAAAGTAACTAGGTATTTAATTTAAAATGCTAAGTGTATTGGTTTATAAAATGATGCAATGTTTTTTGTGTGCATGTTATTTCATTAAATAAAGGTTTATTGTTAACACACTTTGTTTAAACCACCCTGTGGAAAAAATTTCTCCCAAATTTGTTGTGTAAATTCAAATTTTTGTTAGAATAAATATAAATTTCTTTACAGTGGTAAAAATATTGTTCTTTCATAATCAAACTTTTTCAATCATGAACTTTTTTGTTCAAGCGTAATCCTTCACACTAAAGTACAACTTGATCATGGCTCCAGGGAATTGAACTATTTATTGATTGATTCTTATCATTGCATTTTTTGCTCCTGAATTAAGCAATGCATTAACCTTAAAACAGTGAATGAAAACTTGTGTATAACCTATAGGAATTTACTTATATATATATATATACATATATATATATATAATATATATTATATGTATATATATATATGTATATATATATGTATATATATATGTATATATATATGTATATATATATATGTATATATATATGTATATATATATATGTATATATATATGTATATATATATGTATATATATATATATGATATATATATTGTATATATATATATATGTATATATATATACATATATACATATATATATACATATATATATACATATATATATATACATATATATATATAGATATATATATATATGTATCTATATATATATATATATATATGTATATATATATATATATATGTATATATATATATATATGTATATATATATATATTGTATATATATATATATATATGTATAAATATATATGTATATATATATATGTATATATATATGTATATATGTATATATATATGTATATATGTTATATATGTATATATGTATATATATATATATATGTATATCTGTATATATATATATAGATATGTATATATATATATATATATATATATATATACTTACATATATATATATATATATATATACATATGTACATATATATACATATATACATATATATACATATATACATATATATATATATATATACATATATATATATATATATATATATATATATATATATATATATATGTATGTATGTATATGTGTGTGTGTGTGTGTGTGTGTGTGTGTATACAAAAAATAGAATAACATTTGAATAAAGATTAGATACATTTGATAGAACTAATTAGTAACAAAACTTTGTTTGACAACCTTCATCCTCAAACTTAGAGAATAAAATTTAGGAAACACGTTGTTGAGTTCTTATTGAAACTGTGACAGAATATACCTTGACTTCCATAGCATTGCATGTTTCACACAATTATTGAAACATAAATTTTCTCTGAAAACCTTAAATCTGAGATTGAATAATTATATATATCAGTAAGAAGTAAAAATGGTACTAATAGGAAACCATTTGCTTTATCATAGAAGATTGATTATGTTAAATTATCATTTTAAAGAAAAGGGTAGATTAATGAATGAAATTATTCTGGAAATATGACTTTATGTTCTTTTTAGTCCTACTTATATTCTATTTCTAGAGAAAGATATCATGGGAAAGGTTGTTGAATATGGATGTACAAAGAACCTGGTAAATATTTATTTATTTTACTTGCCAATAGAAATCTAGTATTAAAATCTTAGGCGTAAGCTATGGAAACATATAAGTGAATTTGTGTCAGTTGTTACTATTTTCTCTTTGACATATCTGTGTCAGTTCTACTTTATGTATGAAAAAGTGGTTAGTTCACAACTTGCACCAGATTCCTTTTTGACCTATCAATGCCGAGTTGATAGTTCCTCGAGCAAGGTCGGTGTGCTCTTCATTTCAGGATGAGCCCTGGGGAAGCTAACCACTCCGTGGTTGGGTGGAACAAACGCCTGGATCACATTTTTCTCTCAAGATTTGCAGATGGACGACTGATTGTCTGATGGCATAGGAGACATGGATATGTAGATGGACGATTGACAGTCTGATGGTATATATATTTGTAGATATCTTGTATCATTTTGACCTTATGGTCATGTACTCTATTGTATTTGTATCTATGTACCTTTGATGTCAGATGTGCGACAGTATGGTCAACATCCCTTATGTATTATTTACTCTTTTACTACTCGACATTATGGTTGATTTCTATTTTGTACTTTGATGTTGAAGATATTATTTTCAAATTATTGTAATTTTTTTTCTTAGAAATAGAATATATATTGTGGAAAAATCTTTTTATCTTGTAGACTTGATTTGAATTCGATCTTCCGAGTTTTCTGTCGTAGAGCTACGTGTCTCTTGTGAGTAAGTTTCAGTCTTTACAAGATGTGAGATAGGTTTAGCGAGCAATTATGGATAGTGAAGTCCATAATATAAAGCCTATAGATTAATTATATTTATATTAAAAGAGAAAACAAAATTTAATTATTCTAATTATATATATATAAGATATGCAAAATATTTAAAAGATCTTTAAATATAGTTAACTTAAAGTTGACTTTTAACTTAATTTTATATATATATATAAAATTATCTTTAATGTTTAAATCAAACAATTAGAAAACAAAAATAATACAATTAATTATAAATCTAAATTACAACTATAAGAGATAAATTTAGAGAAAGGACCTTAAATCAAATTTGAATGCTACTAATATAAAAATATTGACACAAGTAATTGCATATTCAATAAAGATAAGAAACAACAAAATAAAAAAAATTAGAAACTATTTTTAATTTAAACCAAATATATAAAATAGAAATTCATAAATAAAAAATAAATAATTAAATATAATATTTTAAAAATAATTGTAATGTAAAATAATATATATCTCAAGTATGTATACATATATACACACATCTTTCAAATAAGATAGTTTTAAAGTAAATAAAATAAAATAACTCTTAAATAAAAAATAATTTTATGTAATAAATAAATTAACTTTTAAATAAATCAGATTATTTATTATTTATTATATTAGCTAATAATATTAATTTATATATGAGATTAAAAATATAATATAATAAGATAAAATATAATACTATTAATATATAAATAAATAATTAAATATAATATTTTAAAAATAATTGTAATGTAAAATAATATATATCTCAAGTATGTATACATATATACACACATCTTTCAAATAAGATAGTTTTAAAGTAAATAAAATAAAATAATTCTTAAATAAAAAATAATTTCATGTAATAAATAAATTAACTTTTAAATAAATCAGATTATTTATTATTTATTATATTAGCTGATAATATTCATTTATATATGAGATTAAAAATATAATATAATAAGATAAAATATAATACTATTAATATATAACATTTTTTATTATGTATGCATAATATTGTATTTATTATATATTAAGATAATTGTTTAAATAGATTAGGTATAGACATTATTGAGAATCTAATTTTTTAATTTAATATGGGAGACTTTGACTGTTCAACATATAGTATAATGTAAATTGAAGAGGCACTCCATGTTTTAAACCCCCCCAAAAAAACTGTATCCAGTGAAGGTACATATAATATAAATTAGAGACTGAATGCTTCAAACAAAAAAAATAAAAATATGTTGAAGGTCAGTTTTTGAGGTCTGACAAACGACACAAATGGTCGCAGGAAGCGGGACCCATTAAGACAACCCACATTAAGTCAACTTGCTATGAAGCATAACTTTTATCTGCAACGTTGGCCTTACATCCTCATCTTCCTCTCTCCGTTTCCTGCTTATCCTCTCCTACTACATAAGCAAGTGCAACCATCGCTTCCCTTAACTCAGCACAATGAAATCCCCTTCTCCACTTTTAATCGCCGCCCTCCTTCTTTTCCTCCCAACGACGTCGTTTTCATGGCAGCATCTCCGCCCACCTCCTCCTTACATCTATGCTTCGCCGCCGCCTCCACACCCATCCAATTATCCAGCGCCGCCACCGCAACCATCGGCTTATCCACTGCCACCACCGCCCGCAATACCAGTCTCTCCTCCATATCAATCTCCTACCACCCCTTCTCCATCTCCGAGGTCGCCCTTTCCGTCGCCGCCGCCTCCACTGGCGGCGCCGCCACTTTCTAGTGCTCCGTCTCCGCCTCAACTGGCGGCGCCGCCACCACTCTCTAATGTTCCGCCTCCGCCTCTACTGGCAGCGCCGCCACTTTCGAATGCTCCGCCTCCACATCCGGTGGCGCCGCCACAACTTTCTAATGTTCCGCCTCCGGACAACAATACACACCATAAGATTATTATCATAGTAACTTCTGTGTGCGGTTCTTTGCTTCTCCTATGTCTGGCTTTCCTTTTGTGTTGCTTTGCGAAGCACAGGAAAAGAGAGCCTCCTGTGTTGGTGGCTTCTACCACTGTGGTCCAGGAAACTGTGGAGGAAGATGTGGTGAGGGTGGAGGAGAGAATCGAACACACGCCCTGTGGAGATGACGAAATCGTTTTATCTGTGGAGGAAGACGTTGTCAGAGTTACAGACACCGTTGTCCTGGAGAAGGATAACCTGATCGATTCACAGGAGATATCCTCTTCCAAACACCACTGTTAGATAAGATAAGAACGAATAAGATGGTCTTGGTATCCAGAATTTCAGATTATAATTGTTCTCCAAACATTTATTGTCGATTATATGTGTACTTCACATACGTTCATTGAAGCCTGATTATTGTTGGGTATTTGTAAAATGGATTCATATTACGATGCAAAATTATTGTACGTCTACAATTGCTTCTTATTTCAAGATGATCTGATCATTTTTAGTACATGTTTCATGTTTCAGCAACTTGCCCAATTAAAAATTTATTTATACTTCACCCGTTCACTGAAGCCTGATTACTGTTGGGTATTTGTAAAATAGATTCATATTACGATGCCAAATTATTTACGCCTACAATTGTTTCTTGTTTCAAGATGATCTGATCGTTTTTCGTACATGTTTCGTGTTTGATCAGTAACTAGCCCAATTCGAATTTCATATTGTGAAGATCTCTCATTTCAGGTTAAATCTATGTATTTTTAGGGGCATTTAATAAAATTATTCTGTTTATTTAGCAAGTCATGGAAAAATTACGGGTCAATATTAATCACCATTGCAGTATATAAGATCAATGCGTGCTAATTGGTAAATAACACATGGTATACGTAAGATTGTTGACTAATTTCTACCCACTTCGAGAAGTTGTCGTTGAATGTGAATGGTTGATCGGTTCACGTCAGTAGTCAATATAAAATTGGTAATAATCATGAATCTTCAATTGTACAAAGAACAAACTACTTCGAACATAGAAATAGGGCATACCACAAAAATTCTGAGTGATTGGATTTTGGTCGGTCCTTTGTTAATAAATATTGAGAGTCTTTTATACGATAAGTAAAAGGAAATTATGATGCGTTGGTTTAGGAATTCCACTGAATAAATATGGATGTCGATTACAAACTTCAGGTCGAAACGAGGAAAATAGTTTGCCGTGGAAATGTTAAATGGCACTCCCTGCATAAAATTCAAAGCGATAAGCTGAAAATAAGTATTATTATTGATATAATTGCTGCGCATACACAAGAGGGCATTGTACACGATTAGAAACATGAAGACTCAAATCTCACGTAACAGAATTGTAATTCTTTTAAGATACGTAACTGTTGTTTTTAATTTGTAAGGATTGATTAAGAGACTTTTGGGCGAACTATGAGATCATCTATATAAGTTGGAGTTTCTTGACAATTGATATTTGAAATATAGTTGTAAGAAGAAAATTACACTTTTTGAATAATTAAATAGAGGTAGTAAATATTAGAATAGTTAAATTTATTTTAAATCAATTAAATGTAAAGTATGTGTGGATATAGTTATTGAGATAAATATATTTCAAAAATAATGAGAGATATCTATGTTATAAATTTAATATTTCAAAATTGATATATATGTGTTTAAGATATCTATAGTAATCTATTGTATTATTTTTAAATTTTTAATGAATAAGGGGATATAGTCAAAATATTTATATTAATAATAAAAAAATTACATACCAACTTATATCAGATAGATAAACTAATATCAAAGTCCTAATGGTTCAAAGAATTTATAATAGTAACCTAGGACATTTTTTCTATCAAAATTTGATCAGAAAGAAAAGCTACTAACAAAGCCCTATAGATCTGAAGTATCCACAGTAGCAACAACGGGCAATATTACTGGCAAATTTCAAACTTTCAAAACCAGTCAATTGTCCATGCAAAAATCAAAACCCTCAACCAACCACCCACCATTGTTTCAACCTTCTAAAATTGATACTTGATAAAGGCAAAAATGCTATAATAGAATTTTTAAACAGCAATAAAAACTTGATGAAGAAATAGAACACTAGACCCGAAGGAATGTGACAAAGGAATGAGACTAGTCACCCATGAAACCACTATTCTTAGAAGGAGCACGAACATAAACCATCCTTTGTTGGGCAATAGAAGGACTTGCAACATTAGAAAAACCTTGATGATGCATATTTCCATTTGACTAATGAAGGCCGAGAGCTTTTGCAATCCAATGAGGCAACCACTCTTCAATATTCCCTAGATTATCGTCAATATTCCTAAGCACCATACCTAATTCTTCCAAAAAAAACTCTTTCTTAAAGACTTTCCTACACAATCTCTCTAAAATTCTCTTATTCAAACCAGCATGTAAAGAAGTTGCTAGGACAACAACTGGGATTTCTGTATCTACTTGATATTTGTGGTTTGTTCGTAGAAATTGATCTCTAAGGATATGTTGAATTTTTCAAACCATTAGTTTTTGTTTGTATCTAAACACTTCTTAAAGCCTGTGTTCTTTGATTAGTCCACAAAAAGCCACCTAGCACTTGGGAAGTTTTACTTAGAGAAAAATGGGAGATTCCATTTTGAGAAGGAAGAATGAGATATTAAAGAAAATACAAGCACTACCAAAGGACACAAGTTGAGCCAGGAAAACAACCTGCAAAAACTAGGGAAAATATGAGAGAAAAATGCAGAGACAGTAAACCTCACAAAACTAAATGTGATAAAATAGATGAAAAGTAGTTAAGACAATGGAAATAATTCACATGTGATTTTTAATGCATTGAGTCATCCTCTCCTATAACCTTCAATCCCATTTGACATTGCTTCAAATTTATGGACCAAAAACAAAACCTAGCTACATCTTCTACTAAAGTATCTTGAAGACAAAAATATGACTAATCCATATTAGTCCCCTTCTCTGAAAATGGAAAGGTCCTCAATCACATCAAGTCATTATTATGGAAGGTGAAGCTCCACCCAAAATTGCTCCATATATTTTCCTTGTACTTTTCCAATTTTCTTATTGAAATTTGAGTTAAAACCAAGCTATCAAATTTCCACATACTCCCTGTATTCCCATAAGTTATTAATTAATACAAAAATGTGTAATAGATACATCATCTAAATCCATCATATCATATTGTCAATTTGAATGAAACATTTACCAATGATGTTGATATAATTTTGATTAAAGGATGTCTCTATTTAACTCTATTTTATTTTTCTATAAATAGATAAACAAAAGTTTGATTTTCTACCCTCAAATTGAATTTGAAAATAAAATATAAAATGCAACATGGTCATGGTTAAAATAAGAGACTCTCATACTTACCATGACACTCTTGATTCTATTAAACTCTAGCACCCGTCCAAACCCACTCTTCTCTTCTCTGAAGCCCTCATCTTCTATAGCCAAAAAGACTATAGATATTCTTCATATACCGCTTTGGATGAAAATTATTTCTATCAATTTTGCATACTACCATATTTTTAATCAAGCTAAATACAAAGTTCATGGAAAATTATTTCTAAAAAAGACTTAGAGTAATCATAATAATATTCATAAATAAGTCATCTAATTTCCTCATTTTGATCTTGATATCAATTCCAAAGAATAATAGTCTCTAGAAGCAAAGACATAAACCTAGGACTGTAATGACCCTTACCAATAGGCCACTAAAAACCCCTCAAAAATATAACTCAAAATGTAGATAGAAAATTATTTTGCAATATATGAGTTCTCTGTCCCAAAATTTTAGAATAATAGATAGCAACCAAATACCATCTAAAACACTATCAATGATGTAGGAAATTGCTCAAAACCATATGCCATTCATATATCAACAATTTGCAACAATGTCATACATATTTCAGCCAATAATATGATCATCAAACCCTAGGTTTGCAATATAGATAGACTAAAAATTACAATGCCCTTTCACTTGCAAAATCCTAGCCTTCCTTTGATACCAATAATGCCAAATGGCAAACAAAGACAAGTATAATGTAAAATAGTAAAGTGCTGAAGCTATATTTTGTACTCAGCTGAAAACATACATTTCTCAAAAAATATGCCAAATGCCAAATGAGAAGTGAGGAACCTGATTGTAGATGGCTGCGATAATTTTTACCAGTGTTGAAGATGCCAACACCCAAGCCAAAGTCACCCCAAATCTAAAAATGTACTTTCTTGCAGATTTTCAAAAATGTCTAGGAATTTTGAAAATTCCTTAAAAATAAATCATGGCATTTTGGGACTCCAAAATGCACCTATCTTTATCTCCTCGACGATAGAAATATGATGCAAAAATACCCAGAATGATATGTTGAGTAATGAGGAAGATATGAGCAAAAATGTGGTTCCAAAACCCTATCCTAAAAATCTGAAAACTGAATTAGACTTGTAGCAAAAACTTTTTCGGATTGCTTTTTCGCTCTGCTTTTTCAGATCTTCTTTTTCGCTTTGCTTTTTCAGGTCTACTTTTTTGCTTTGCTTTTTTGGATCTGCTTTTTCGGACTGCTTTTTCGGATCTGCTTTTTCGCTTTGCTTTTTCGGACTACTTTTTCAGATCTGCTTTTTCGCTTTGCTTTTTCAGACTACTTTTTCGGATCTGCTTTTTTGCTTTGCTTTTTCAGATCTACTTTTTTTCCTCTTGCAATCAAAAACTCAAACCCTCAAGTAAGTCTGAGGACTCTAAATAAGCTCAACTTGAAATGGTTGAATACTACTTCCAAAGTGCAACCCTTCGAAGGATATTTCACCTCCTCAGTTATGCAAATCCTTAAGAAACTCCATTCCTAAAGATCAAATGACAATTTGCAGACCAAGATGGCACCACAAATGCTCAAAGAGAAAAGTAGTGTAAACTCAAGTCATGGGATGTCCAAATGAGAGGCCAAGCACTCTATTTATTCACTTTTCTAAGAAGCCACTAGAACTTCTAGAAGTATCCATAAAATATTCTTATAAAATCTCTTTATAATGCACTTTTATATAAAAAGTGCAACTTAACTCTAAATTATAACATTTTGGCCCCACATAACACATTATAATAAAAATATGATAAACACCATCTCTCTAAGAGAAAATAAGACCATCCAATCCCCAAATAATCATCAGAATGACTCTCTCACTAAAACCATCTGCCTACGAGAGTCCATGATAGGAAAATCCACTGAACAATGATGTATGTCACTAAAGAGGGGACATGACAGTCTACCCCTCCTGAAATTGCTTGCCCTCAAGCAATCTCAAAGCTGGGTGCTGCAAAATATCTTCTCCCTCCCATGTGGCATCCTCAGGAAAATTTCTCCACTTCACCAAATACTCCATGATGGTCCTCTTGCGGAGCTACCTCTCTCTGCTGTCAATGATGTACTCGGGAACAAGAACCAACTTCCCCTCATCATCCAATGGAGGAATAACTGTTGAAGGCACAACATGCTGACCCAATGCTTTCTTGAGGTGTGACACATGGAAAACATTGTGTACCCTGTTGTCTGCTGGAAGCTCAAGCTCATATGCCATCTCTCCAATACGCCTGATAATCCTGAAAGGACCATAGTACCTAGGCTTAAGCTTCTCCGATCCACTCTTCCCCAGGGTAGACTATCTATAGGGTTGCAACATGAGATAAACCATGTCACCAACCTCAAAACTCCTCTCTGTCCGCTTCTGATCTGCATACTGCTTATGCTGATTCTGTGCCCTGGCAATATTATCTCTGAGAGCATCAACAATGTCCTTGCTCTCCTGAAGCAAATCTCCAGCATGAGGAACTCTAACATCACTCATAAGCAAATCCAGAAAACTCGGTGCCTCATAACCATATAGTGCCCTGAAAGGAGTCATCTGAATAGACATATGGTATGTGGTATTGTAGCAATACTCACATATCTATAAATCCACCTAACCCATGCCTTCTGCTACCCTACCACATAGTTCCTCAAGTAGCCTTCCACCCACTTATTTACTATCTCAGTCTTCTCATCAGTCTGCGGGTGGTAAATAGTGCTAGGTGTAAGCTCAGTGCCACATAAATGGAACACCTCCTGCCAAAAATGACTCAAGAATCTACTGTCCCTGTCACTCACTATGCTCCAGGGTATCCCATGTAGTCTGAAAATCTCTCTAAAGAAGACCTCAGCCACCTGCACTGCTATGTAAGTAGTAGTGATGGGAAAGAAGTGTGCATACTTCGTCAACCTGTCCACCACCACATAGATGCAATCATGCCCTTGGGCCTTAGGCAAGCCCATAATGAAATCCATGGATATACACTCCCACTTTCTATCAGGAATGGGAAGTGGTTGTAGGAGCCCTACTGGAAAGGTGTGCTCTTGTTTGTTCTACTGATGAACAAGGCACTCTCGTACATACTACAACACATCCGCCTTGAACCCCTTCCAAGTGAAACGCTCTCACACCTGCTTGTAAGTTTTGAAGTATCTAGGATGGCCAACTGTAGGTGAATCATGGAGATCTCTCATAACAATACGCTTCACCTTCGATCCTGGGACTAAGAATATCCTATTCTTGTAGATAATCAAATCATCCACAAGTGTGTACCTGGTATCAACAACTGTCCCGTCAACAATCTCGGATGCCCATGAATCTCTAGCATATTCTACAATAATCAGATGCCTCCAATCCTCAGATATCTCAACCATAGCATTAAGATGGGGTCTGCATGACAAAGCATCTGCTACCACATTCTGAGTCCCTCTCACATAGGAGATGTCAAAATCATAAGCCTGCAACTTACTAACCCACTTTTGCTGCCTGTCATTGAGATCTCTCTGTCCAAGGAAATGTCTCAAACTATTGTGGTCAGTTTTAATGCAAAACTTACCACCCACTAGATACTGCCTGAATTTAGCCAATGCATGCATAATGGCTAACATCTCCTTGTCATATATACCAAATGATCTCTCTGGCCCATGGAGCTTCCTGCTCTCAAATGCAATGGGGTGCTTGTCCTGCATCAGAATAGCACCTATACCCTCTCCAGATGCATCGCACTAAAGCTCAAATGGCTTCGAGAAGTTAGGCAATGCTAACACAGGGCATGTAGTCATGATCTCCTTGAATCTCTCAAAGCAAGCCTATGGCTCAAGTGTCCAAACAAAGGCTCCCTTCTTCAGCAAATCTATCATAGGAGTTGCATGACGTGAATACCCACTGACAAATCTACGGTAGAAACCACACAACCCAAGGAACCCTCTCAACTGTGTCAGGTTCTCTGGAGTAGGCCAATCCACAATAGCACAGATCTTATTAGGATCCATCCTTACTCCTTCTGCACTAATGATGTGACCCAAATACAATAGCCCTATCATGCCCAAATCACATTTGGACTCCTTGGCGTACAAGGACTCCGATTGCAAGATCCCCAAAACTGTCTCTAGATGCTCCATGTGCTCCTGCCAAGTTCGATTGTATATCAGAATATCATTGAAGAAGACTAACACATACTTCCTCAACTGATGATGGAAGACCCTGTTCATAGTAGACTAAAAAGTAGCTAGTGCATTGGTCAGCCCAAATGGCATGACCACAAACTCAAAGTGCCCACAATGACATCTGAAGGTGGTCTTCTTAATATCCTATTCTCTAACTCTGATCTGATGATAGCCGGATCTCAAATCAATCTTCATGAAATAACATGCACCATGCAGCTCATCAATTAACTCATCAATCCATGGAATAGGGTACTTGTTCTTAATTGTCTTCTTATTCAGCACCCTATAGCCAATGCACATCCACAAAGTACCATCCTTCTTCTTCACCAATACTACCGAAGAAGAAAAAGGAGACTTGCTCGGTCTGATGTGTCCATCGCAAGCAACTCCTTGATGGTTTTCTATATCTCATCCTTGAGTCTCTTAGGATGCCTGTAGGGTGTAATCATCACGGGTTTAGCACCCTCCTCTAACTCAATGATGTGCTCAATACCTCTGTCTGGTGGCCTGCCAGGTGGGATGTCATTGAAGACTCTATCATACTTCACTCTCAACCTCTGAATGTCTGGATGATACTCTATCTTATGTTGTCCCTCTTGTGTAGGCATGAGAGTGCATACTGTTGCCTACTCTATACCATCATGTCTAGCCAACCTCTCCATCCGTCTGAAAGAAATAGTCCTGATGTCACTATTTATGATGGCTCTCAAAATATGTTGTTTCCCATCCACCTCAAACTTAATCTCCACGTCCTTCAATCTAAAAGTGACCTCTCCCAATGAGTGTAACCACTTCATCCCCAACACAATATCCAGATCACCCATGTTAACAACATGGTAGTCCGCCTTGAACGCATAGTTGTTCAAGCGGAAAGGAAAATCTCTAACCATCTTGTTACACTTAAGAGTGTAACCATCAGCAACCTGTACTCGTAGTCCCTCAAACTCCTCAGACATAATACCACGACGTTCAACAAAATGTGCATCAATAAAATTATGTGTAGCACCTGTATCAACCAATGTAATAACTCTCTGCCCCGCTAGAACACCACGTAGTCTAAAAGATCCTTCCTGCTGAATGCTAGACAAGTGTGCCTTCTGTAAGTGCAACTCAGGCTCCTCCTTAGGTTCTGAAGCCTTTGTCTCTGCCTCAGGCACTGCATCACTATGATCATCCTCACATCCAGAACTGTCAGAATCTAAACCCTCGTAGTAAGCCCACATAACCCTGTTGGCCTTCCCCTTAGGCCTCATAAGACAATCATGATCTCTGTCGTAAGGACCCTTGTAGTAGAAACATAGCTTCTTCCTGCGCAAGTCATTCAATGTCTCCATATCCAAAGGTGCAGTAGACTTACCCTTGGTGTCATATTTTTTGCCCTTGTTTTTATCAAACTTCTTATTGTCCCTGAATGAAGAAGTTCTCCTGGAGGTGAATCTGTTGGAGGGTGTTGTGAGCTCCATGCTCTGTGCCTTCCTCATAGCCTCCTGCAATGAAGGGGGATCAAATGCCTTGATCCAACCCTTTAGAGGTTCAGATAACCCCTCTGTGAATAATATAACCACCCTCCTCTCAGACACATCCTACACCATCACTAATAATCTTTGAAACTCACTGATGTAGACCTCTAAACTGCATGTCTGTCTCAACTGTGCAAGATCACGGAAGAAGACCTTTGGGTCTTTCTTATCAAAGCACTCTACCAATCTATCCACAAAATCCTAGTAGGATGTCACCTGATTATGTTGCAATGTAATCATACCATATTTTTAGGAATGAATGCAAAGTGTTTTGGCAGTCATTCTGTAGCAGTTGTTGTTGCATTCATGACTTGGAATGTCATTGATGTCAACACAGTGATATTCTAGATATTAGCAGGAAAGCAGGTATAATTTTATTTTGCACACATGTTGTATTGTAGATTGGCTTTTGCGTAGTTGATGGTATGTTCTTTGTTTTTTTATTAACCTATGGTTAATAGCGCAAAAAGAAATTCATTCATTTGTAAGAGTTATGAGCATTTTGGTGAAAGCAGTGTTTAGACAGTGTTTCTGTGTAGCGATGTTTGGAAATCGGAGGATATCTCTTAGCTGGGATGGAATCTAATTTTGTGCAGTTAAAGGGATGTTGGAGACTCATTAATGATGACATGGTTCATAGTGCAAACTTCGAGGACATGTTTGGAGAAAGTTACAGTAACTGGAAGCTGATAGTTTTATGTGAATTATGTGTGTAGCGTGTAGAATTTATTATTTTGTAATTGAGGACCAACTCATTTGTAATTATTTGAGTTTGGTATATAAGAAGGAATTTTTTCCTTATTTTAATGTGTACTATGAAGATTGTAATGCGAATATATGCATGAAGTGAAGAAAAGAGCTAATTCAGTGATGAAGGAAGACTTGTGAGTACAGAGATCTGGAATTGTGATCTTGTGTACCAGAGAGTGCAGTTTGGCATAGTGTGAAGGAGGTAACATATTTCATATTAGTATATTGAATAATTCTAAGATCTTTTGGACAGTGGGTTCAAAGATCTTGCCTTGAAGCTGTTTGGGCAGTGGGTCCTTCTGTCTTCCATAAACTCTTAACCGGGTTAGAATCTTTTAACAGGGATTCAAAATCTCCTAACAAGGATTCATATGTACTGAATGTATTTCATAAGACTCCTAACAGGGTCCATCCTCTAACAAGGAACTTTCATATTAGTGCATCATTTTATGGGCATCATTCCCACCGGGGTTTACTCTTTTCAAGAGGTTTCCTAGTTAACATATCTTGTGTTATTGTGCAATTGTGTATGATTATCTTTCTATGGTTGATCAGTACATTGAGTATATTGTTTAAATCTATTGAATGGATAAATTATCTGATAACTGATTCACCCCCCCCCCCCCCCCCCCACCCCTCTCAATTATCTTAGGGATCTTTACTTTCTAACAATTGGTATTAGAGCAGCAGGTCCTTGAAAGAAAAGTTTAACAACTTAAGGAGATCCATGGCGAATTTCAGAAAAGAAAGCCCTAAGTTTGATGGAGTAAATTTTGACAGCTGGAAAGAAAAGATGAAGACACATCTATTGTGTTTAGGACCAAGTTATTGGTTGATTACAAAGAATGAGA
The DNA here is from genome assembly GCA_027943335.1 of Chamaecyparis obtusa. Taxonomy (NCBI): domain Eukaryota; kingdom Viridiplantae; phylum Streptophyta; class Pinopsida; order Cupressales; family Cupressaceae; genus Chamaecyparis; species Chamaecyparis obtusa. The sequence continues at coordinate 77,501 of BSBK01010899.1, forward strand.
AGACTATCATTAAGGAAGACAATCTAGAGGCAGGAACTAAAGATGAACTAGATCTATTCATGTGTAACATACTTGCAAGAGAAGCACTTTTGTCAGCACTACCGGAGAATGAATATAGTCAGGTAAGATGTTTGAAAACATCCCATGCAATTTGGAAAGCTTTACATTCTACTTTTGAAGGTGATGAACATGCAAAGAAGGCTAGATTACATAATTGGATTTGTGCATTTGAAGATATTAGAATGATGGAAGATGAATCTATTAGAAGCTATATTGGTAGGATGTCTGAGATTGTGACAGGAATAAAGTCTTGTGGAGGTGATAAGATAGAGAATGAAGTGATATGGAAAATTCTGAGAACTTTGACACCAGTATTCAAGCAGACAACGCAGATGATTGAACAAGTGATACCTTGTACATCGAACTTTTCAAGAGAGACTCTTCTTGGAAGATTAGAAACAGCAGAGATGAACTTGAGATTATCAGGAGAGCTACCTAGAATGGAAATAGCATTCAGTGCTCTTAGCATCAGACCTACAAGAAGTACTAGTGTGAAAGGAGATTATGCCAGCAGTAGCAGATCTGAGGAAGATAAGAAGATTGAAGAAGGTATTGCAATACTTGTAAAAAGAGAACCAGATGGTAAGAAAATCTTTAAATGTTGGACTTGTCAAGAATATGGTCATTTTGCATCTAAATGTCCTAAAAGAGTTAAGAAGTATAGAAGCAACTTTAAACCTAGGAGATCTAAAGAATGTTATTATGCAAATGATGAAGATTTTGAAGCAGGAATTGAAAAACATTTAAGTGACAGTGATAATGATAACTTTGAGGAAATAGGATTTATAGCAATTAAAGATGAAAGTTTTAAATCTGATAAAAGGGAAGAAAAAGCATTAGTTTCACAAGTTGAAAAGAAATCTGATAGGATTATAGACAATGGTTGTTCACATCATATGACTGGAGATAAAAGAAAGTTTGTTAATTTAGATAATTATGATGGAGGAATTGTTAGAGTTCGTAACAATGCACCTTGTTTGATTAAGGGTATAGGATCTATTACTCTTGATGGAAAGACTAACATTGATGATGTTTACTTTGTTGATGGATTAAGATATAATCTACTAAGTGTTGGACAATTAGCTGATAAGGGTTATCAAGTTTGGTTTTTTGAGAAAACTTGTGTGATAAAAGATAAAGATGGAAATCTGATTGGAAAAGGATCCAGAACCAGAGGTAATGTATTTCAGTTGAATCCTACTGAGATGACATGTTTGATAACTAGGATTGATGACAGTTGGTTATGACATAAAAGGTTTTGTCATATAAACTTTGATAATATTGTGAAGGTGAGCACTACACTTGCGGTAAGAGATTTACCTAGAATTATGAAACCTACTAACATGATTTGCAAAGAATGTATGATGGCAAAGTAGAAAAGGAGTTCATTTCCCAATAAGAAGTTCACTTCGACAGAGAAGTTGGAGATTGTTCATACAGACTTGAGTGGTCCTACTAGGACTAGAGGATTCTATGGTGAAAGGTATTTTATGATTCTTGTTGATGATTTTACAAGAATGATGTGGATTGCATTTTTTAAAGAAAAATTTGAAGCATTTGATAAATTTAAGATCATGAAAAGAAAAATTGAGAATGAATCTGGAATGAAGATTAAGTGTCTAAGATCTGATAGAGGTGGTGAATTTACATCTAGAGAGTTTAACACTTTTTGTGAAATGAATGGTATTAAGAGACAACTTTCAGCCCCTAGAACACCAGAACAAAATGGTATTGCAGAAAGAAGAAACGGGTCAATAACTGAAGCAGCAAGAGCTATGTTGTTTGAAAATGATTTGGCTAAAAAATTTTGGAGAGAAGCAGTGAACACAGCAGTATACACTATGAACAGAGTACAAATTAGAGCAGATACAAATAAGACACCTTATGAATTATGGTTTGGACATACACCCTCAGTTAAGTATTTTAGAATTTTTGGAAGTAAATGTTATATTAAGAGAGATGATGATATAGGAAAGTTTGATCCTAGAAGTGATGAAGGAATATTTCTTGGATATTCTTTAAAAAGCAAAGCATATAGATGTTATAACAAAAGAACTAAGACTTGTTGAAAGTACAAATGTAAAAGTTGATGAAAAGTTTAAAATTCAGGAAAGAATGCTTGATTATGAATCTAATGGAGAAGCAAAACCTCAGCCTAACATTGAAAATGCAAAATTATTTTTTGAAACTAACAGTGATTTACTGAATGAAAGTCATACTGAAGAAGACAGAGAAGAGAACAGAGAAGAAAATAGAGAAGAAAGCAGAGAAGAATCTACAATCGGAACAAGATCAGTAACTATGACACCTAACAGGTATACTTCAAGACATCACCCTATTGAGCAAGTTATTGGAAGTTTAGATAGAGGAGTTTTGACTCGGAATAAGGTACATTTATGTTTGATTTCTCAAATTGAACCTAAGACTACTAATGAAGCTTGTGAAGATGAACATTGGATCAATGCTATGAAAGAAGAACTAGAGCAGATTAAAAAAAATAAGACATGGGAATTGGTCCCTAGACCTGAAGACAAGAATGTGATTGGAACAAAGTGGGTATTCAGAAACAAGATGAATGAACAAGGAGAAGTGATAAGAAACAAAGCAAGATTGGTATGTAAAGGATATTCACAACAAGAAGGAATTGACTATGAAGAAACTTTTGCACCTGTGGCTAGACTTGAAGTGGTGAGAATGTTTCTAGCATATGCAACTTACAAGAAATTCAGAGTGTATTAGATGGATGTGAAGTCAGCATTTTTGAATGGTGAATTGGAAGAAGAAGTCTACATTGAGTAGCCTGAAGGTTTTCCTTTGACACAAGAAGGAGATATGGTATGTAAGTTAAAGAAAGCTTTATATGGATTAAAACAAGCACCTAGAACCTGGTATGCAAGATTGGATAAGTATTTATTGAAATTGGGATTTATAAAAGGAACAACAGATAGTAACTTATACATAAAAGAAATTGAGAATGGTTTGTTGGTTATAGTTATATTTGTTGATGATATTATCTTTGGAGGAGAAGATGAAGCTAGTGACAAATTTGCAGATGAAATGAAGACTGAATTTGAGATGAGCATGATTGGAGAAATGAAATATTTTTTGGGATTACAGATAACACAAAACAAGGAAGGTATATTTGTAAGTCAGACTAAGTATTTAAATGAATTATTGAAAAGATTTGGAATGGAAGATTATAAACTTGTTGGAACACCTATGGTAACCGGACATAAGTTATCTAGCAAAGATGAGATACCAACAGTTGAGCAGAAAAAGTACAGATCTATGATTGGAGGATTGTAGTACTTGACACATACAAGACCTGATATAGTACATTCAGTGGGGATTGTAGCAAGATTTCAAGCAGAACCTAGAGAATCACATTATGCAGTAGTAAAGAGGATACTGAGATATCTGAAAGGAACAATGGATTATGGATTATGGTATGATAATTCTGATGATTTTACCTTATGTGCCTATACTGATGCAGATTGGGGAGGCAGCGTTGATGACAAGAAAAGCACCAGTGGTGGAGTCTTTTTTCTTGGAGGCAAATTGGTCTCTTGGCTAAGTAAGAAGTAGAATTGTACTTCACAAAGCATAGCAGAAGCAGAATATGTTGCAGCAGCAAATAATTGTAATCAGATTATTTGGATGAAGCAAATGTTGAAAGATATTGGAATAAAGTTTGATGAGCCTGTTGTTATACATTGTGATAACACCAGTACAGTGAGTATGTCAAAAAATCATGTTTTACAATCTAAGACTAAACATATTGAGATCAAGTATCATGTTGTAAGAGAGAAAGTTGCAGAAAAAGAAGTAAGATTGGAGTACATAAGTACAAAGGAGCAGATAGCAGATATATTTACAAAGCCTTTACCTAAGGATACATTTGTGTATCTGAGAGGTATGCTTGGGGTTATGCCCCAACCTATTTTTGAGAATTGATGTAGATGGTTGCATCTGTCCAGTGGTATATGAGCCCTATCTTTCCTCTGGATTGGACGTTGGAACTTCCTCTATGGGGGAGTTTATGAGCTGAGTCATGAGGACTCTTGTTATTGTATTTTTCTGAAAAGTGTCTTTTGACATTAAGTTGTTGTTGACTTAGTGATGGAATTTCTGTCATTGATGTCAATGGGGGAGAGATATACATGAAAAACATTATGGATTGTATGAGAGAGTTGAATAAGAAAATGAAGCAAGATTTGATTTGATATGTTGCAGTGATGTTGCAGTATTGGATTTTTGGAACATTGGATGTTTTTCATCTATGTTTCCATCAATTCCAATGGGGGAGATTGTTAGGAATGAATGCAAAGTGTTTTGGTAGTCATTCTGTAGCAGTTGTTGTTGCATTCATGACTTGGATTGTCATTGATGTCAATACAGTGATATTATGGATATTAGCAGGAAAGTAGGTACAGTTTTATTTTGTGCACATGTTGTATTGTAGATTAGCTTTTGCGCAGTTGATGGTATGTTCTTTGGTGTGTTATTAACCTATGGTTAACAATGCAAAAAGAAATTCATTCATTTGTAAGAGTTATGAGCATTTTGGTGAAAGCAGTGTTTAGACAGTGTTTTTGTGTAGCGATGTTTGGAAATCGGAGGATATCTCTTAGCTAGGATGGAATCTGATTTTGCGTAGTTAAAGGGATGTTGGAGACTCATTAATGATGATGTGGTTCATAGTGAAAACTTTGAGGACATGTTTGGAGAAAGTTACAGTAACTAGAAGCCGACAGTTTTATGTGAATTATGTGTGTAGCGTGTAGAATTTATTATTTTGTAATTAAGGACCGACAAATTTGTAATTATTTGAGTTTGGTATATAAGAAGGAACATTTTCCTTATTGTAATGTGTACTATGAAGATTGTGATGCGAATATATGCATGAAGTGAAGAAAAGAGCTAATTCAGTGATAAAGGAAGACTTGTGAGTACAGAGATCTGGAATTGTGATCTTGTGTAGCAGAGAGTGCAGTTTGGCATAGTGTGAAGGAGGTAACATATTTCATATTATTCTATTGAATAATTCTAAGATCTTTTGGACAGTGGGTTCAAAGATCTTGCCTTGAAGCTGTTTGGGCAGTGGGTCCTTCTGTCTTCCATAAACTCTTAACTGGGTTAGAATTTTTTAACAGGGATTCAAAATCTCCTAACAGAGATTCATATGTACTGAATGTATTTCATAAGACTCCTAATAGGGTCCATCCTCTAATAAGGAACTTTCATATTAGTGCATCATTTTGTGGGCATCATTCCCACCGGGGTTTACTCTTTTCAAGAGGTTCCCTAGTTAACATATCTTGTGTTATTGTGCAATTTTGTATGATTATCTTTCTATGGTTGATCAGTACATTGATTATATTATTTAAAGCTGTTGAATGGATAAATTATCTTATAACTAATTCACCACCCCCCCCCCCTCTTAGTTATCTTGGGGATCTTTACTTTCTAACAGTGACCTCTAATCATGTGTTGCGCCCTCTAAATGCAAGGTGGCATACCTGATAGCATCCATCTCTGACATAGGCCTCAATGCTAGGAATGTATCTAACTTATGGATCCAAGCTTGTGCTATCATTTGTCCACTGAAACCAAAAGATGGTAAGGTGAGCTTGCTAGCAGCTCGTTGCAACTCACTATCCTGACCTCCTCTAGGCCTCCTGTTCTGCCTGCTACTCCTCATGTGCTCTCTTCTCTGACTCAGGTAGCGATCAAAATTCAGCAACTCATGAACATGTGGAGGTAATGCCTGTCATTCTGCATTTGTAGCTCTAAGATCATCCTGAAAGTCCTCTGGCATATCATTCTCTCCTACCTCCTGGGCCTCCTCTCTAAGGAATGTAGGATGTGTAGACCTATCTACAGTCCATGACCTGTGCCTAAGAGCACCCTGTGAACCTACTACACTCCTATTATCCCACTCTAGTGTCCCTCTACCCTGTTCTTGATTCCTCATCTAAGCAACTCTCTCCATCATAGTGGTCAATGCATGTATAGACTGAACTATCTCCTATTTTCCAGTAGTCATAGCCCGGAAGAAGTCTCTAGCCTCATCATCATCAGTCCTAGGGACTCTAGGTGGACTCTGTGACTGTCTCTCACCCATAGTAAGTATATTTCTGAATTCCTGCTCACCCTCAAGTGCATCTCTCCTGCATGTATAATACCTGTGATGCCCAAATGCTGAAGGATGCATAAAGATTTCTTACCCAACAAGATGGCAAGAACACTGCTCTGGTACCACTGTAATGACCCTTACCAATAGGCCACTAAAAACCCCTCAAAAATGTAACTCAAAATGTAGATAGAAAATTATTTTGAAATATATGAGTTCGCTGTCCCAAAATTTTAGAATAATAGATAGCAACCAAATACCATCTAAAACACTATCAATGATGTAGGAAATTTCTCAAAACCATATGCCATTCATATATCAACAATTTGCAACAATGCCATACATATTCAGCCAATAATATGATCATCAAACCCTAGGTTTGCAATATAGATAGACTAAAAATTACAATGCCCTTTCACTTGCAAAATCCTGGCCTTCCTTTGATACCAATAATGCCAGATGGCAAACAAAGACAAGTACAATGTAAAATAGTAAAGTGCTGAAGCTATATTTTGTACTCAGCTGAAAACATACATTTCTCAAAAAATATGCCAAATGCCAAATGAGAAGTGAGGAACCTGATTGTAGATGGCTGCGATAATTTTTACCAGTGCTGAAGATGCCAACACCCAAGCCAAAGTCACCCCAAATCTGAAAATGTACTTTCTTGCAGATTTTCAAAAATGTCTAGGAATTTTGAAAATTCCTTAAAAATAAATCATGGCATTTTGGGACTCCAAAATGCACCTATCTTTATCTCCTTGATGATAGAAATCCGATGCAAAAATACCCAGAATGATATGCTAAGTAATGAGGAAGATATGAGCAAAAATGTGGTTCCAAAACCCTATCCTGAAAATTTGAAAACTGAATTAGACTTGTAGCAAAAACTTTTTCGGATTGCTTTTTCGCTCTACTTTTTCGAATCTACTTTTTCACTTTGCTTTTTTGGGTTTGCTTTTTCGCTTTGCTTTTTCGGATCTGCTTTTTCGGACTACTTTTTCGGATCTGCTTTTTCGCTTTGCTTTTTCGGATCTACTTTTTTTCCTCTTGCAATCAAAAACTCAAACCCTCAGGTAAGTCTGAGGACTTCAAATAAGCTCAACTTGAAATGACTAAATACCACTTCCAAAGTGCAACCCTTCGAAGGATATTTCACCTCCTCAGTTATGCAAATCCTTAAGAAACTTCATTCCTAAAGATCAAATGACAATCTGCAGACCAAGATGGCACCACAAATGCTCAAAGAGAAAAGTAGTGTAAACTCAAGTCATGGGATGTCCAAATGAGAGGCCAAGCACTCTACTTATTCACTTTTCTAAGAAGCCACTAGAACTTCTAGAAGTATCCATAAAATATTCTTATAAAATCCCTTTATAATGCACTTTTATATAAAAAGTAACTTTATAAAATAAAAAATGCAACTTAACTCTAAATTATAACATTTTGGCCCCACATAACACATTATAATAAAAATATGATAAACACCATCTCTCCGAGAGCAAATAAGACCATCCAATCCCCAAATAATCATCAAAATGACTCTCTCACCAAAACCATCTGCTTACGAGAGTCCATGATAGGCAAATCCACTGAAAAATGACATGTCACTAAAGAGGGGACATGACAAGGACTATGAAGAGTTGCAGATTATTATAAAGATATTGAACTATGTGAGCCCACCTATTTGAAATCTACATGACATTTGCTCTTGAATTTCCCAATATCATTTTAATGTCCATTAGTCTCTCTCTATATATGATTAAAAGTAACTACCTCCAATTACTTTAACATCTCTAATGCTCTTCCCAATACTGAATTCAACCTCTAGTTTAGTGTTTTACTAGATCTAAGAGTGTTGATAACTAATCATGAATCACCCTAAATTTCTACCTTCATAAGGTTAAGTTCTCGACATAAATGAAGTCATTCATTTAGTACTTTAAATTATGCCATGTCTTATTTGTGTCTTTTTTTAATGATTTGACCATTCTTTTTGAAACAACACCTTATGAAGAAATAATTACACAACCCACTCCATAACCCCCAAGGTTCCCTCTAGAAGCTCCATCAAAGTTAAGTTTTACCCAACCCACCTTTGGTGGAAACCATTTACATTGTACTATGTTTAATTGATCATACTTATCTTCAACTCCAATGAAGGGGGGGGGGGGGGAGTTGTAAACCATGCTATTTCAATTCTATCATCCCAACTGGCAAAGGAAACATATTTTAACCCAAATTTTGAGATTCTACTATTTGAAATCTCCACCACGAAAGCTTCTGTCTTATTTGTTAAAGATTTCCAACTCATCCTCTTCTCTTGGAATAGCCTATGATTTTCTCTCTTTCCATATTTCCCATGTCAATATTGAAGGGGAATAAATCTATAAAGGACTGAAAAGGATTGAAGTCTACAATTTAGGCCAACTTTAAAACACACAAAGAATATCATTTGGTAGGGTTGTAGTCCAACCTAGTTTCGCACATAACCATTGCCAACATTCTTGAGCATAGGGGTAATTCAACAAAATGTGATCAACTATTCCTTAAAACTATACTCACACAATACACAAATGGAGAGACCTTAAGAGCCTAGCTTCCCAAACCTTTTTTTGTTATAATCCTAACCTGCATTGTTGCCCAAGTGAAGCTATCTACTTTTGGAGAACACAATTCTTCCTAGCATAACTAAAGAGGTATTTTTGCTTGATGAAAGTGTTTCTTAGAGACTAATGCTCTATAACCATCCTTTAAGTTCTAATTTCATGACTTGGATCCCTCTCATATTATATTATCTTCTCCCTCTTAGAAAGTGTACCATCATAAATTATAAGAACCTAACATGTGTGTACAATTTCATGATTATTTAGAACCCACCTTAGTGTACTTTTCATAGTGGGACTTCATAGATGACTTAATGGATGCCTAAATTCAAATATGGGTCCTCTTTCATTCAATCTTGTTTAAAATCTATTAGTTCATATTTTTGTCCTTCACAAAATAAAATTTAAAACTAACCCCTTAAGTCCAAGATGAAAGACAAACAAGAACTAACAGTTGGATAGATCTTCGTTTACGAATGATCTTCCTCTAAATTTTAGAGGTATGACTCCTTATGATCTATGAATTTGGTTTTTTGGGTGTGATTTTGACCAAAAAGTAGTAAAGGTATTAAACTAACATCTAAGCGTAGCTATACTGCAAATGCAAAGAAATATTTGGGTAATGCTTAAAATAAAATGAATTGACACAAAGTTCATTTCATTACATGATATGTTAAGAAAGAATGGAGGAAGAATCCTTTTCAACATAGAATGCAATGTTTTTGATGTGAAAGTATCAGTAACCACTTTAAGTAGACAAGCATCATAAAGTACTACCATAACATAAAGTTTAATTTATAGTAAGGAAAAATATGGCAAATACACAATTTTAAACACATACATTTCCATTTTAATAATACTTGAAGAGAAATTCATGACACAAAGTTCAATTTATTTCATTACCCAAAAATGACTACCTCCCAAAACTTATCTTTTACAATCTATTTTATTTTTTCATAAATACCCCTATTTCACATGTCTTCTAAGGCCTATATATACAAAAAGGATGAAAATTGTCTCCATTGTGAAAGTAACAGTCTTGAAAATGACCAGTATCAAGAAAAATTTCAAAACAAAAACCATTACAACAACCCAAAAAGTATTAATTATCAAGATTCCATGCATACTAAAATAAGAAAACTAAACAACCCTAGAGGGAAGGATCTCTATTAGCTTCCAACCATATTTCCATGAAAAGCTAATGAAGCTTAGCGCACTCTTCCTCTTCCTCTAAGATGAAGACTACTCTACGATATTCTGCATCATTGGTATTTTCTTTCCATGCCACAAAATGTAATTCAAAAATAATGTCATGCTAGTCTGACTTGGACCAATTTAAATATGGTTGCATCATAAGTGTAGGTTCCTCATTCCATTCTTTGTTAATTGCGGGAAGTCCCATTCTGAGAACAACCCTTTGATTGTTACCGCAGAGAAAAATGAACTCAAAAATACCACCACCTTTCTTTGTAAACAAGCTTTTAGCTCATTTAATTTCAGTGACGGATGATAATAATTCCTATTTAGAAAATCATATTGACACCTTAGTAAACTCACTATGTTACATTTTAGCACAATGCCAACAAACTCCCCCTTTGGCATTGATGGAAAATATTCTCCTTTAGCATATTCTCCCCCTTTGACAGTAATGTCAAAGGTGCACTTACATCCTATCAAAGATTACCTTGAATTTTATCTTTGCTAACTCTAAGGATGACTCCCATGAATTATTTAAGTGCTCCAAAGCAATTATCTGCTCAAGTAAACTAGATACTAGTTTCTCTATACTCTCCAAGTTGTGCATGTCAGATATAGAAAGTATCCCTTCATCCTTTTTCACATTATGCTGCATGATTTCTAATGTAGGGGATATGAATGATTGTATCTCTAGTATACAAACCATTCTTTTATCTTGCTCCTTCTGGATCTCCTTCATCTTTTGAGATTACTCCTTTACTTGAAGTTACTAAAGTCTATAACTGAGCTTGAGGTAGGATCAAGCTTACTAGTTAAGCTCTCTAACTCCTTTTGCAACTCAACTCTCTTCCACTCTAAATCTTTCACAAATACTGAATGATTAGAAATTCTAGAGAATAACTATCCTCCCTTGACCAATGAAGTCTTGACTTCTTTCACTAAAATTATCAACTGTTCGTTATCTTCAGTAATCTTCTCCTTTAGTTTTCCTATCATCTTATTCTCTAGTTTATCCTCAACCATCTTCATCGTTATTATCTACAAATCTTGTTCATGATCTAAAATAGCTTTTATCAATATGTCCATTTGATCTATCACATAATACTCAACTTCAGGTACCAACTCAGCCAGTATATCTCTCACTTGTCTCAATACTCTTATTTCTTCTTCTTTGACCTCATTTTATCTCTTTTAGCTTTCTTCATCAATTGTTTTGAGTATTTCATCAGTTCTTTGGGTTTTAGCTTTGTTATGTCTACCGATGTGGAAAATATCTCTTCCTCTTCTTTTTCTTCTTCTGTTATTTGCACTGATTTCTTCTTCCTTAAGCTAGTCTCTCCAAGACTCATTTTTCTTCTAACATCATTGTAGACACCTAAAATGCCTTAAATCCAAAATAAAAATATTTTATTTTGCAAAAACCTCTGATAACATCATCATTTGTTAATTATTTATTTAATTAATTTTTATTGTCATTATCCCTTCTCCTATTTTAATTAAAGAACCCTAGCCAAAAGCATTTAAATCAAATTTAAATAATTTTCCCCCTGTTTATTGAATCATTATTTGATAAATAATATCACAATCCATAAATAAATTATACATTTATTTAAAACCTAAAACCCTAGAATCTTCTAAAGATTCCTAAGCCTATCTAATATTTCCTAAACCTGATTAGAAGGTGATTCCTAACCTTCTTAGTCTAACTCACCCTCCTTTGACTTTTGGTCAAACCTCCTCATTAATGAGCCTTACAGAGTCATTAATGGCTTCTTACACCCTCATCAAGGCTCTTACAACCTCATAATGAGACCCATGTCTCCTCTTTCACCTTGGTTCCCTAGGCACACTGCCATAGTATTGCTCACACATGTGTGAGCAACCCTTAACCCTCATCCATCTAACCTCACCTCTAACCATACCCTAGAATCTACCACTAATCCTGACTCTGACCCTAACTCTCCTTCCTTACCCAAGCCCTTAGGAAAAACCTATAAATACTCCTCCTTCCAAGAGAAAATTATTATCTTAGTTCATATCATCCATGCATTGTTATCATGCTCATTTGTATCTAGATCATCTTAGCATTTAGCATAATTGTTAGATTTCATTATCTTTTATGCTTTATAACTCATCCTAGAGTAGCTTAATGGATTAAACTAGTTCATTATTAACCCTTTCTAATAATTTATGCATCACATCACACTTCATTTGGCTTAAAATCAATCTTAGCATAAGCATTTGTAGCTTAATCTGCATCTTGGCTTCATTAGGTTCCTTGAGGCTCCAAGGGCAAATCATGTGTTCTATACCTGATTATGTGCCACTATGGGATTCTCATGGTCCCTATTTGATCCTAAGCCTTCCTAATATGCATTAGGGACATGCTCCAAGTGTTTTGAGAGCACACCCACATCCCTAAATCGAGAGCAAATCGAACGGTGACAGGGTGCTCCCGTTAAGCTCTATCTGAAGTGTCTTTGCAAATTGTTTTTACTATATAAAAGGAATATGATGTTAGGATAATGTTTGAATGTCTACACTTGTTTTGAATAGGTTATTTTTTCTCTGATCACATTTTGGAATGCTCGGTGGGACTCCACAAGCCTTCTAAACTGTATTTTTTAGGGTTTTTGGCCAAAAACTCAAATTTTCAAGCATCTTGAACAAATTTTGCTGCAGTTTCATACAAAATTTTATCACTATAATCAAATTTCATATGGGTAGTTCCCACGTGTCATCTGGGTAGTTCCCAATAGTCGTTTGGGCCATTTTGCATGTTTTAAAGGCATTTTTCCCATTTTTTGCTACTTTCTAGCTCAAATGTCGTATGGGTTGTGCCCAAGTGTCATATGGGAGCTCATAAAATGTTTTACAACACTTTAAATCAAAAATATCACTGGTCTTTAATGTTTTATGGAAGGAAGAGGGCTTGTATGAAGCCCTAAACTTGATTTTTACTGACTTTATGGACTTGTTTAGGGATCCTAGTGACCCTAGGCTTCAAACTTGTAATTTATGACCCCATAATATTGAAGGTACTTCATGGAGGCCAAGATAATCACTAAAAAATCAAGTCCTTAAGGATCAATAACCTCCTTTCATGTTTAGGAACTAAAAAACTTCATTTGTTTGGCTTAAAATGAACTTTTATTCATTCTTGAATGCCCTAAATGGACCAAACTGCAAATCATTCCTAAACATCTCCTAATCAATTCTAAAAAATCCTAATAATTCCTAATCAGTCCTAAAGAAATCAAACTCACCTCTAATTTCTTTCTTTTGGCTAAAAAGAACCTCATTCAGGCACATCTAAAGTTTTAGGGTTCTTTCATTCAAACTAGGAACACTTCAAATTTTGGATGCTTAAAAAGGACTAGAAATCTACATATCAATCCTAAATGATTCCTAATGAACCCTAATCCATCTTAAATGTTCCTAAATCAAACTCGATGCATTTTTCTAAGTTAAAATGAACTTCCTTTGCAATGTCTCAAGTGTTTTCAAAGTTTCATAAAATCTAGGAACAAATATGCATCTCATTCCTAATTGGTTCCTAATCAATACTAAACTATCCTAAACATTCCTAAATCAATACTAATTCTTGTTTATTTGCTAAAACAAATCTCTTTTTGCAAAATCTTGAGTATTTTCAAAGTTTCATGCATAAAACACTCTAGGAACATTTCATTTGGACCTAAAACAAAGTTCTAGAACACAAAATCTTGAATGAATCTAAAGAAAATGAACCAAAGTCCGAATAAAAAGAGTCATTTTATTTGAGTCCAAAAAAATCACAATCTTGAATGTCCTAAGTTGAAAGAAAATCATTTCATTTTATTCCAAAAGTTCAAATTCAAAATCCTAAAGGCAAACACAATCTTGAGTGCAAAGGGTAAAACAAACTTGCAATTCCTTCAAAGATTTCTTGTCTTCAAGGAATAAACAAATCAAATTCATAAACACATGTTTTCAAACTTTCATTTCAACTCACTAAAATTTATATGGCAAAGAACCCTTTCTTGGTGTACTTTTTAGGAGTCTTCAATTCTGCAAATCCTTGTTAGCTAAGTGACATAAAAGAGGTTGAACTTGGACAAGTTCACTTGTTTTACTTCTAGAGAAGCTTGTTCAAAGAGAAAAGCACTTCCTCTTTGGAGAATGACTTTAAAATGATACTTCCCCACCTGGTATAGAAATAAAGCGTTGAGAAAACTCTCGCTTCATCCCCTCAAGCTCGGGCGATGTGTGCTGATGGTAGCCCGAGGTAGGTGAATATCCCTACTATTTCAGCATGGTCAACTAGGATCTTAAGTGAGTCACGCACATACAAACTGATTAGGAGGACACCACAGACCAAATTAGACACCTATTAATCAGAGGCTTCATGATCTACTCCTGAAGGTATCAAAATCTTTGTGCAAGGATCGATCCAAGTGGTTTCCCAGATCACCTTAGGATTACTCACCATCTGTATTCCTTTTTTGGGGATATCAAGCTATGGGAAAAGATTTTGATACTAGCATGTCCTTAGGTAGTTCTTGATTGATGTGTTTTTTTGAAGTTTCAAAATCAGTGCAAAACATCTGTTGAAACATACACAAATGAAGAGTACTACACACCAAATCCTTTTGCCATGTCAATCAAAATCGTCCAAAATCCAAAGGTCATCCAAGCTTGCAAAATATTTTCATCCTAGTCTCCTAATCATTGTCATCCCACACCTTCCCTATCTATTCTTGTCCTCCTTTCCTCCTATCCTAGGGTAGCGGAGTCATATTGGTCATCCCCCATCCCCTTTATGTCTTCCTCTAGAGTCAGTCATTCCTCCTATCTTAAGCCAAATCCAATCCTGGTCTAAACTTGTCAATCTTCTAATCCATCTCCATCCTTCATCCCTATCCAACTCATCCGCAAGTCAGCATGTCACAAAACCATTATGATGAGTTCGGTTATTATGTCTCTTCTCTCATTCCATCCTATCTCGATGATGATGAAGGTCTTATTGATCATGATGAGCACTTTGAAAACCTTAGAAGGCTTGCTCCAAACATCCCCTAGAATCCAATCATTCCTCCATCCTATCCCAATGATAATGAGAGTCTTGTTGATCATGATGAATGTGTGTGTGAAAATTGTACCTGATCTCTAGACACAACACTTCAGTAAAACATTAGAGGTTAGCAAAAATCAAAATCGTGCAAAATTGAAATCTAATTTAACCAAGTGATTTACTGCCTTCTAGTAGGTGTGAGATTAATGTTCTCAGATTGTTATCGAGATCAGTGACCTAGACAACACCTAAATGAAGGATTTGAATGCAATTGATCTAGATATGAATTGAATGCAATTAAACTATTTTTTTAGTATTTTCTATGCAATAAGAATGATAAAAACTTGATATGAAATCTAATCTATATGAAATTGATCTGTTAAAATGATCTAATAATGATATGAAAAAGAATTTAAATGAATGTAAAAAAAACAAATTGATCTCACAATAGCCTTGATTCGCAATAAGCTTTGATTCTCCCAATTCCAATTCTCCAACGTGATTGTGCAAAAATATGAGATGCTTGGATGCAAATTTGAGAGATGAATTATGAAGAAATGAGCCTTGTTTTTATAGAAATCCAAGGCTTTGGAGGTGCATGAAAAAAAAGTCATAAATCACTCAAATAACTCAGGTTGATTTTTGAGTTATTTTTAAATAAAGATAATTAAGTCATAAAAATCATGCAAAAGCACAGTTCAACTCGAAGTAGAAGTTTAGATCAACTTTAAAACTCAAAAAGATGTTGAGTTTCAAAAAGCTAACAACTTGCATTGATTTTTCCAATTTGAGTTTAACTGGTCCTTGAATGTGCACATGGATAATTATGATTTAATAAATAAATAAAGTGATTTATGCTCAACTTAACTGATTTTTGAAATAAAATAATTAATTTATGGGTTAATTAACTATTTTATCAAACTTTTATTAAAAATTATATTATTAAATAATGACAACATGCTTTAATTAATTAAATAAGAATTTAATCAATTATTCATATGATATTAGATTTATTGTCAAAATTAAATAATACAATTAATAATAGATAGAATTAAATTTAATTACATAATTAAGTGGCAAATATTAAATCTAATTAATTAAATATGAAAATATTCAATTAATCAAACTTTAGGATAAATGTGATTTATTGCCAAATAATTATAAAATTAAAGATAATTATGATGATTAGGAATATTACTAGGAATATTCCTCGATGCAGAATTTAAGATAATCAGTTATGATTCAATGATGTTTAGATGTGCCTTAGGTTAGGACTTTGATGTCGATTTCATTCGATATGTAGATGTAGGATATTAATGAACTTATAGCCCATTTTTGGGGTATTACATTTTGCCCCTCTTTGAATTACTATGTGAAGCGCAGTGGTTCAAAGAAAGTCTGTGTTTGATAGAGCTATGAAACTGATGTTTGATATTGATAATTGATATGAGACAGAAGCTGATTGATATTGATTTGATATGAAGATAATAGGTCTTGAATGACCAAAGGTAATGTTCACTATAGCAGCAATGAACCTATGATTGTGAAAAAGTGTCAAAACGCGTGATTCCAAACCTTAGGATTGCAAAGAAGTGAGTGACCCGTTCTAGACTCGATTGTCTTAGCAGAACTAGCAGGTATCACATCCAAACCCTTCAGTTGCCGAAGAACCAAGGAAAGAACACTATGACCCGATGGTTGCAAAAACTGATACAGTTTACAAGATTAGGAGAATACCAGATTGATATGGATCTTGATGAATCTGATATGCCCCAAGTGATGATAGATTTGCCCCGAGCGACGAGGTTTTTTGATGAATCAATAACTAGACATGGTTATTGTCTTGATTACTGAGGAAAGATATTGATTTCCATAAAGATATGATTTCAAATTTGATTACAGACTTTGAATGATATGCAATACCATGCCCCCTTCGGGATCAAAATTGAAATTTGACAAGAAAAGTCAGCGTTGAGAGTTTAGAAGCATGTTAATTGATTTGAGAAGTGGTTAAACACGTTCGGGAACGCATTCTACATCGTTTGGAGGTCCTGGAGACCAAGTTTGACTAGGTGAAACCATAAGTTGACCATGGTTGACCAAGTTGAAATTTTGATAGTTTGATGGAAGATAATCAGTTAAGTTGAATACTGGATTTTTGTAATGATTGAAGGTTGATTATGCAAGTAGTTAATAATATGAATGATCACAGATTTTGATTTTGATCCCGAAAAAGGATTCTACTTGCTGCTTCATTGGAGGAACCTTTGTGTGAGATTCAACTCTTGTTAGATTGGAAGATGCGAGTGGAGAATTGTTTAAGCATTGAAGTTCGTTTAGTCATTGTGAGATCATGCAAAGTGCAAAATGCAAAGAGACATGCAAAATGAAATGCAACTTAAGACCTAGGACCTAGTCACTGATCATATGTCGATTTGTTATCATCACTGAACTTTTAGGTAACCAGATAAATCAATACAATGCCCACTAGCTATGAAACCATAGACATATGAATATCGATTTGTATGTGCAAGAATCAATACAACACCCACTAGTCAACAACCATGGATATATGAATATTGATTTTGTTTTCGGAATGTCAGATTAGATATAAGCACCAGGGCACAAACGCCAGGATGACCTGAATATCATGTCCATTTTGATATAACAATTTATATAAGCATCAAAACATGAATGTTGTGATGACCTGAATATGCCTTGCATTGCAAACACATCAAACAGTCAAGAGATCATTCTAAATCCAATGCGAATTACCCGTAGTGACCCTTTATCATTCACATCCTTAGGCAAGATCATGTTCCACAGTAGGAGAAAGAACTTACTCAAAAAGACAATAGTTAGATCAAACTTCCTTGAATTGTCTGGGTATCAATGGTCGAGGTACGCATGGCCATCCAATTCGAGATAGAGGCTCTTATAGTCGAACACCATTTCAATCCGAAATTTTCAAAGTTGTTAGATTTTCACATACAAGCAGAAGACAAAGAAAAGATTATGCTCCCAGTCATCACTCGCTAAACCCTATAAAGGACATCATCGAAGAGCTTGAAGGGACACAATATGCAAAAATCTCAATGTGAATCAGTAAGCATACAAGGAGATAAAAGCATGAAAAGCACATATCATTTTCAGTTTGTGTTTGATTGCGTTGTTGTAGATGCAAAATCCTTTCTGGAGACAAGACTGACTGACTGACTCACATGAAGCTTCAAAAGACTCTGAATAGATATGATCCGTCTAAGATACATGGGAGACCATAGGATATGACATTGATTGCCCCCAAGTGTTAAACATTGATAGGATACAGATGCTTGAGCTGATTGGTGTACAGACTGACTTATTGAAAACTAGAAATGCAGAAACAAACTGGGAGATATGTACAAACTAAAGCAAGACTGAAAGCTAGGAAAGACCAAGATTGCACTGATAGATGGAGCATTTGGAACAAGTGGCACCTGTTTGCCAGGTTTTCACCATCTTGGCAGAGATTCTATTTTTGCTACCAAGGCGCTTGTTTCCAGGTTTTCACCAAGGCACTTTTTCTTCTTTTTTTTTGAATTTTTGATATTTTTTTATTTTTTTGTGAATCATCAAGGCACCTATTGCTAGGTTTTCACCAAGATGTTCATTTTTTCAGGACTTTTTCTGATTTTTATAATTTTTTCAAGACATTTTACCATAGACTGAATGCCTTAGGCGTAGAATTTCTTCAGATGGAGAACGTTGATTGGTTCTCAGAGCTATTCTCCTTCAGTCGTTGAGAGTTGATAGGCACCAGAGCCAAAAGTAGCAGTGATGACAAAGGGACCCAGCCAGTTGGGTTCAAACTTCCCCTTGCGTTCTCGATGGGATTGATTTTTCAGATTTTCTCTCAAGACTAGATCGCCAACCTGAAATTCTCTGTGTCTGACTTTCTTGTTGTAACCTCTAGACATTCTCTTCTGATATACTCTGAGATGATCATATGCTGCTTGTCTGCACTCATCTAGTAGTTCCAGTTCTTGCAACCTAGACACTCTGTAGTCATCATCAGTTACTAGACCATGCATTCTGATTCTTAGTGATAAGATTTCAACCTCAATAGGTAGTACCGCTTCAGACCCATAAACTAAAGCAAAAGGTGTAGCCTCTGTAGGCATTCTGATACTGGTTCTGATACTTGTTTTGATACTTATTTTGATATTGGTTCTGATACTGGTTCTGATACTGGTTATGATACTAGTTTTAATACTAGTTCTAATATTGGTTCTGACATTTGTTCTGATACTAGTTCTGACACTTGTTCTGATACTAGGTATATTTGATAGCATCTTTTTCCATTTGCAAACTCCCAAGCAAGATCATATCATGCAATCCCAATGTCTAGCAAGGTGGAGAACAAGAGGGATTGGCAAGCTGGTGGAAGAGATGGAAGACAAGAGAATGAAAGAGAATGAGGGGAAGAAATCCTCAAGGTAAAACTCCTCAAGAATACTCAAGCTAGGGAAAAATTGTCATGTAAAGTGCATTTGGACAAGCAATAAAAGGCCAGCATAGGATAAGTCACAAAATTGTAATGCAAGAGCAGGAAAGGATGCATTCCAAAGGAGTAGACATGTCAAGAGGCTTCATAGCATGGTGTTTTACTCTTTCTTTCTTAGATCAAGACCAAAGGGGAAAAGGATAGTGATAGGCGAAAATGAATGGAGGAAGATGGATATGAAGGCTAAACATGGAAGGAATGAAAGCAAGATCATCATCAGACAACTCACAAAATAGTTAAATGTTCGTGTATAGATCAACATTTTCAAGATCAAAGAGAGAAGATGAAATATGTAGAAGAACTACGCATGATGCTTGATTGCCAGGTTTTCATCATGGTACTTATCCAAGGTGCCACAAGGGAGTGGTTTTCACCATAGGATGAATTTATTTCTCTTTACTTTTGCTACCGAGGTGCCTGTTTCCAAGTTTTCACCAAGGCACATTTTTTATTTTTTATTTTTTATTTTTTTATTTTTTTATTTTTTTGAATTTTTGGAAGAAGGCAAGCTTTTTAGATAGTGCTCCTTGAAAAGATAAACCATGATATGCCAAGGAATCAAAATGATATGCTTAAAGATGCTGATAGGGAAAGGGAGATGGAAGAGAAAAATGGAGGATAAGGTTTTATGTAAAGCGAGTGAGGTTGGAAGATAGGAGGAATAGGCAAATGAGGAAAAATGATAGAAGGTAGAAGGATAATGAATTGAAGGATCGTGAAAGGGTAGATGGAAAGGAAGGCAAGATCAACATCAACACACACCTTGAAGGGTGGCGAGAGGATGGAGGAATCATGAATGAAGGAATACGTGAAGGAATATGGTGAATGGATAGCAGAGGTTGTGGTTTAGGAACATGGAATAGAAGAATATTTTTGGAGGGAGATGAAGTGGAAGCCTTTGAAAGCTTGAATGTCAATTTCACTTTTTGCTCAACACCAGACTCTTTCAAGAGAGACTTTGGAATCCATATAGTCATGGGCTTTTTATTTCCTTTTGATGATCTAGAGATAATATCTTCAATAATGGATTTTGGAACCCATACTTGTCTTGTAGTTTTTTTCTTAGATATCTCTTTTGACTTTATGTTTCCATGTCTATTAGAAGAGACATGGTGATCTTCTTTTTTTTTATGGATTCTTGTATTGCTTCTTTTTCTTGTATTGAACATTCAAGTTACTTCCAAAAGACTTGGGACTTGTGGAAGAAGAAGGAGGATATGACTGGTTTAAATGGGTGGGTGGATGAAAAGGATTCAAGGGTATGCATCTATGTTGATCTTGAGGAAAGATGGGAGATGAAGGGATGTAAGGACCC
Organism: Chamaecyparis obtusa; assembly: GCA_027943335.1. Classification (NCBI taxonomy): domain Eukaryota; kingdom Viridiplantae; phylum Streptophyta; class Pinopsida; order Cupressales; family Cupressaceae; genus Chamaecyparis; species Chamaecyparis obtusa. The sequence goes on from BSBK01010899.1 coordinate 98,408, forward strand.
AAGATGGATGGCGAATTGGGAGAGTTAGGAGGGGAAAGTGAAGGGACATAAGGACCCAAGATGGAAGGCAGGTGTGAAGCCCTTAGTAGTGGTGGAAGAGGGCCAAGGATGGAAGTGGAAGACGCAAAAGGATAATCAATAAGTTCATCAGCATCTATATGACAACCAAGGATATCAGCATCTTTAGAGTGAGCATTAGGATTTTCAATAGAATCATGGACATCTTGAATATGAGCACCTTCTTTGATAGGATTGTTCAAAGCTTGCAAAGACTTAGGAAGAGTAGAAAGTGGAAGCGAACATGGAGTGGTAGAATAAGAAGATGGAAGACTTTGATCTTGACAAGGATCTTTGGATAGCATAAGCACATAATTTGTCTCTTGATTTTCAATAGGCTTAACATTGGAAGTAACAACACTATTTTTACCAACCTTAATGAAAGTATCATCTTTGGAAAGTGCAAGTGTAGTAAGGTCATTTTGATTGTCAATAAGCTCAACAGTGTAAGTAGTAGCCGGATCTTGCTTAGGAGAAGACTTAAGACATGGTGGAATGCATTGGAAAGGGTGTGCAGGATCAAAAGAACCATGAAGTGGATAAGAGACATCATGAAAAGGATTGGATGACATGGAGGTTTCTTGATCTTGATCTTTCTTTATGTTCTTTTCTTCATCATTTTTAGAGTCCTCTTGACATGAAGCCACTTCTAAAGACAAGGAAGCATGTTGGAATGGTATGGAAGACTTTGGAAGAGATGGTGAAGGACTAGCTGAAGTAGGAATTGTAGCGTATGAAGGCTTAGGCTCTTTAGGTTTAGCATTATTGAAAGTATTTGCAGCCAAGTGAAAGTTAGCTTGAGTTTCTTTAAGAGGTAGCCCTAGAGGATAACTATAGGGAACCGCATGAAAAGTATCAGGACTCATGTCGGATGAAGGTTCTATGAAAGATTTGAAAGACTCGGGAGCTTTAAGAAATGTACGGGTATTGGAGGAAGTAGGGGATGGAAGGGAACCATCACAAGACAAAGGTTTAGCATTAACATGATCTTGCTTGAGAAGATAATCTTTATTTTCAGCAGGAGAGTCCTTAGGAGAAGGATTCTTATAATATTGATGCTTGAAGCTAGCACGATGCATTTTATAGTCCTCAGCAGTAGTAGATGGATCATGATCAAGGTATTGTCCACAAAAAACATCAAAGTCTTTTTCAAAATCAGAATCATATGGATCACCATCATGATCTATCCAATGTGATGGCCCATTTGTAGTAAGCAGGAATGAACGACGAGGAGGATTCTTAGGAACATAGGTGTCATAGGTATCATTACATTGTCCATCATCATAGTCATCATAGTCTCCAAAGCTTGATGTGTCACTCTCTGTGGAAGAGGTATCATAAGGGTTGTCATGTTGCTCACATTTTGTCTGAGGGCATGGTGACATGTACAAGTCTTTATTAAATGGAAAAGAGCATAGAGTTTCCATGGAGAACTCTTTAGGTTCCTTTTCTTTCTCAAGTTTGTCAAGCTGGACTTGCATAGCTTGCAGCTGTTTCATCATAGCGGCGATCAAAATTTCTTCCTCATGTGTATTGATTCTTTAAGACATATGTACTGATTCTCAATAGCTACTGCTTTGTTCCTGACACAGTGATTTGCTCGACAGATTCTTGAAATAGGCTGTAAAAGCTGAATATCTGGCAATTCTGACAATTTTTTGACAACTTTCAAAAATTTCCCAAACGACACTCTGCAGACTCATACGACAGTGGGTATGTTGTGAAACGACAGTTGCAAAACTCGTACGACAATTGCAAGCAAGATTTTGACTCTTAGAATTTTTTGGCATCAAAACTCGTACGACACTAGATTGGTTATCATATGACAGTTGGGTAGCAATAAAACAACAGTTGATGGAAACTCGTATGACTTTCTGACCTCCTGAGATGACTTTTGACTCCAGAAAGGATTTTACTTCAGATTTTGCAAATTTTGAGTTTGCAGATTCAGATTGTTTGCAAATTTCAATGTCCAGATTTTAGGATTGTAACAGATTTGTTCATTTTCAGTAACCAGATAGATAAACAAGCATGCAAAACAACAAGCATGTGATTTCAAGCATGTCTGAAAACAATGAACAAGGGCAAAAGCAACCTTGCGCATGAACAATCAAGTGACTTATTCGTTCTAATCCTCAGAAGTGCTAATTGTGTATGTTCCAAAAATGTTTTGCAATAACGCACATATACCCTATAAAATAAAAATTTGGCCTCGCTAGGGTTTTTAGTAATGGTTTGACTCTACAACTTTTATGATCCAAAGAGGTGAACTCCAATCCTGACGCACCAGGGTTTTGACACAGTCCGAGAACTTAATCTTCAGGAGCTGCTAGGGAGATTTGACAACCCAACAATGAACCATACCCGTGGAGATTTCTTCCACAAGGACATTTATATAGCGGCTGTCACTACCATGGTGAAAATGGCTGACCGCTTGAGGTTCCATCAATGCAGTTTGCCCTGTGAAGGGATTGTCCACTACGGTTAACCCTCTCTAAAGATGACTCACAATAGTATACCACAAGGGGACTTGGCTCCAGATCCAAGGTTTTTGACACCTTTTCACTTTTAACCCAAATAAAGCAAGCAAATTAATCTGACATGCTAAGACAAAGTTTTGCTTCACCAAGGTCTATGATGCCAACTCCACGTGATCTATCAACCTCTTTGGGGAGAGAATGTATCAATCAATAAGAGAAGGCGCACTAACCAATTTTGATTCACCAAAGCTCGTGATGTCAACCCCATGTGATCTATCAACCTCTCCTGGGAGAGAATGTATCGATCAATAAGAGAAGACACACTAACCAAGTTGAATGTGAAACACACTAAGTATCCTCCCTACCTACAAGGATTATGTCGTCAAGAAAGATTTCTCTAGGAATCCAATCTCTCAAGAATCATGAATAGTGTTCATAGGGCCTAATTACTATGTGAGCACAGATATATTCCCGAAAGTAAATCTACCAAAAGTACCCAAAAAGCAGAAAGAGGAACATTTAACACTTAAAGCGAATATGAGATGAGTCCACAAGGTGGAACACTTAACACCTCACACAAGCTGAAAATGAGTCCCCAACTTAGAAAACAAGTGAGTTCCTAAAAGCACAAAAGGGTTGCCAAGTGGAACACTTAATGCTTCTGTCCTGTTGACCCCTCCCCTTTATGGCGCTGAGATTGCAACCACAAGGTAGAAATGAGGGGCCGACAGATTAGCGAGTCCAATAACCCAAGATAGCAATCAAGATCAATCACAAGTATTCTAAGAATACTTAATGAATCCTTAAGGGGTCACAACCTAGTATCAACTATGCAAGTGTGTAGAAATAGATCAAAGCATGAAAAGATGCACACAAGCCAGACACATAAGAGATTTGTTTTAGGATCCAAATTGAAATATTATTAGCTTGAGAAGAATACCTTAGGTCCAACACTTTGCAATTCAGAATTTAGCACACGTCCGAAAGTACAAAACCAAGACAAATCAACAGCAAACTATAAGCGTTAGAAATCAATAATCTAAAAGTACAAATATGCAAATTCTATGATCAAATGGCAAAATTTGAAAATGAAACCAACATGCTTGGATTTGGCTTGAAAAGAGCTTTCCAATGATATATCACACTTAAACTTTCAATACCATATGTGAAAATTTCACAAAAAATGGGTGCCAGTTTTCCAAAGTGGCACAGATTCTGAAAACGCCAAAATTTTCAAAAAAAATAAATCAGAAAACAGAAAGCTGGCATGATCAAAATAGGCATAGGCATGATTGAAATGAGCATAGGCGTGACTGAAATGTGCCTAAACATGATTTAAATACTCATAGGCGTGATTTAAATACTTATAGGCGTGATTGAAACTAGCATAGGCGTGACTGAAATGTGCCCAGGTGTGATTTAAATACTTATAGGCGTGATTGAAACTGGCATAGGCGTGACTGAAACTGGCTAATGCGTGACTAAAACTGGCAGATGTGTGACTGAAACTGTCACATGCATGAGCAGAATGCTTGCAGGCGTGAACAAATTTCTCGTAAGCGGCGTCAGATTGCTCGTAAGTGGTGTTTTTCCTGTTTGCACAAAAATGATGAAAAAGTGACACCGAAAACATATAAAATTAGATAAAAATGAAGAGAATGAGGCTCAAGGCCCCACGGTGGGCGCCAGAAATGTGTGTGTGAAAATTGTACCTGATCTGTAGACACAACACTTCAGTAAAACATTAGAGGTTAGCAAAAATCAAAATCGTGCAAAATTGAAATCTAATTTAACCAAGGGATTTACTGCCTTCTAGTAGGTGCGAGATTAATGTTCTCAGATTGTAATCGAGATCAGTGACCTAGACAACACCTAAACGAACGATTTGAATGCAATTGATCTAGATATGAATTGAATGCAATTAAGCTAGTTTTTTGGTATTTTCTATGCAATAAGAATGATAAAAACTTGATATGAAATCTAATCTATATGAAATTGATCTGCTAAAATGATCTAACAATGATATGAAAAAAAATTTAAATGAGTGTAAAAAAAAAAAATTGATCTCACAATAGCCTTGATTCGCAATAAGCTTTGATTCTCCCAATTCCAATTCTCCAACGTGATTGAGCAAAAATATGAGATGCTTGGATGCAAATTTGAGAGATGAATTATGAAGAAATGAGCCTTGTTTTTATAGAAATCCAAGGCTTTGGAGGTGCATGAAAAAAAAGCCATAAATCACTCAAATAACTCAGGTTGATTTTTGAGTTATTTTTAAATAAAGATAATTAAGTCATAAAAATCATGCAAAAGCACAATTCAACTCGAATTAGAAGTTTAGATCAACTTTAAAACTCAAAAAGATGTTGAGTTTCAAAAAGCTAACAACTTGCGTTGATTTTCCAATTTGAGTTTAACTGGTCCTTGAATGTGCACATGGATAATTATGATTTAATAAATAAATAAAGTGATTTATGCTCAACTTAACTAATTTTTGAAATAAAATAATTAATTTATGGGTTAATTAACTATTTTATCAAACTTTTATTAAAAATTATATTATTAAATAATGACAACATGCTTTAATTAATTAAATAAGAATTTAATCAATTATTCATATGATATTAGATTTATTGTCAAAATTAAATAATACAATTAATAATAGATAGAATTAAATTTAATTACACAATTAAGTGGCAAATATTAAATCTAATTAATTAAATATGAAAATATTCAATTAATCAAACTTTAGGATAAATGTGATTTATTGCCAAATAATTATAAAATTAAAGATAATTATGATGATTAGGAATATTACTAGGAATATTCCTCGATGCAGAATTTAAGATAATCAATTATGATTCGATGATGTTTAGATGTGCCTTAGGTTAGGACTTTGATGTCAATTTTGTTCGATATGTAGATGCATGATATTAATTTGAACTTATAGCCCATTTTTGGGGTATTACAATGAATACTTTGAAAACCTTAACAAGCTTGATCCAAACATCCCCCATAATCCAATCACTCCTCCAAACTATCCTATCATGCCTTCATGCATATCCACTAGTTCTTCTTATCCTATATTTGACAAGGGAAATCCATTATCCTATTTGTCCACACCTTCTTCTTATATTGAGCCTACATATCCTTTGTATACATCCTTCGTACCTCCATCTCCTTCTATGGTCATATCCCAAACACCATCCTTTCACAACAACACTACTAGCTACATCTCTTATCCAAATCCTCCATCTCCTTATCCTCCAACCCATTTTCAAATCCAAAATCCTAGTCTTCGAATCCATTATCCTAATCCCCCATCCTATCTTGATCCACCATCCACTATGTCCTATCTCAATCCATCATCTTCCATTCTAACCTACATTACCACAAATCCCCTTTCACAAGAAGAATGCATCCCTCAATCTGCTTCATATCCCATATCTCAACCCATCACCCTTACCTCACTAAATAGTCAATCAAGTTCACAAGCTTCCTCTAAACCTACCTATGTGAACTATCTAGTCATGCCATCCTCCAACTCCTCATTTGTACCAACATCCCCCAAGCAAGTTCACAATCTTCCACCACTATGAGGACTATCCTAGCTCTCCATCTCCTACACATTCTAATCCTTCACCATAATGAAAGTCTCCAAGGAGTTTCACAAGTAAGCCAACAAAAAATTTGTCTCCTAAAGTTGACGAGTCGTGCCATATTACTCCTTCATGTGAAGTCATCATTGATAAGGCCCATCAACCTCCCCCATCTATTATCCTTCTTCCATATATCTTTCTCATTGATCCTCTTCCATCTCCTAGCATCATTGAGTCCTTTCCATTTGTTGACTCCATCCAATCATCATCCACGTCTCCTCCTAGCATTATCCAAAGCACATTCAATAGGCCTCATGAGTTCACCCTTCTTCCTGCCATCGCAATTGCATAATCTCCCATCCACTCCATCTGAAGAGTCCATCCATATATCCCCCATCACTCTATCCACACCAATCCAATCTAGTCCAGATCTTGTCCAAAAGCATGTTGAAGTACTCATAGATGAAAATCAAGATCCAATCCCTTCACTTCCTCTATTGCATGTTCTATTGATTCCATCACCCCCAATCCAAGATCCTACAATCCAATTCATCCATCTCAAGATCCATCACCATCCTCCAATCCTAGTCAAGATCCTATCATCCTATCCTCTCCTCTTGAGGATCCTCCAATCCAAACTATCCCGCCACCATCACTCTATCTTCTTGATCCACTTACATTTGTCAATGGCAGCCAACTTGAAGCAGAAGCAATAAGTTCTATATCTTCCACTACGGAGCCTAAAACTAGATGTTTATCTTATTCCCCAAGTCAGAAGTATCCTTGTTTGGATAAAATGCTCAAGAAATGGAATTATCAAGGCAAAGGCCTGGGCACTCATGATCAAGGAACTTTGGAGCCTATTCAGGATAAGAATCATCCACTATCATGTGGAATTGGTCATACATCTGAAGAAGGAACTTCCTCTAGAAATGTTGGTACAACTAAAGCCATATTCAAGCATCCTTCTAAAAACACCATCACATTTTCCCATCATCCCCCTAAAGCATACAATTCCATTCCTCCTCCTCCATCATTGCAACCCAAAACAACCTATCACATTCCTCCATCCTCCTAATCCATTTTGGGTCCCTATGTCCCAAAATCTACTAGCACATATCCGATACATACCAAATTCATTTTGGGGCCTTACATCCCAAAATATCATCCCCCATCTTATCCTACTCAATCCTTCACCCATAAAAAAATCCAATTCCTAGTTAGGATCAACAAATTAGGCACATCCCCACGTCTCCTATCTGTAGTCTCCTTCCATCTCTCCATCCATATTTCCTCCATCTAGCACATATCCTCATATTCCTCCCAATACTCCTCGCAATAATTTGGAACTATCCACAAAGATCTAAAGATTGCCATGTCCGCTCTAAAAGACATGCTCAAGAAAAGAAAAATCTAATCAAAATATCTACTAAATCCCAATGGCCACAAAGGCCCATCAAAGAAAAAGCAAAATCCAATGCATCCCAATGGCCACAAAGGCCCACCAAAGCTAAAGAAAAGACTATGTGGATCCCAAAGCAAAAAGATGCAATGCATCTAAAAGAAACATCCATAATGGCATCCAAAGTAGCTAATCCACTAGCTACGCATTCCCCTCCTCCATCTCCTAAATATATTTTGGGTCCCTGTGTCCCAAAATCTCCTAGCACAAATCCTCCATCCTATCCACATCTACCATCTGTATCCCATTGACTTCATCCACCTTTCTCACAACATGTGCCAATGTTGGTCCTGAAAACATCTCCCTATCATGATCACTTCCCATCATTCCATCCAAACACTTTCTACCACCATGTCTCCCATCTATCCCATCCCATCCATGCCTTTGCATAATTCCTCCATCCTAATAAGGTTGTACCAACATCCAGATAAATCAGAAAGTCAACAACAAATCAGAAGGTCAGTAACAAATCAGAAAGTCAGTGAAAGATCAACAAAAAGTCAGTAGCAAATCAAAAAATCCATAAAAATGGAAAAATATCAAAAAAGAGAAAAAAGAAAAGAAAAGCATTTGTCCAATGGTGAAAACTTGGCAATTCAGGCGTCTTGGACAAGTACCACAATGAAAACCTGGCAAACAGGCATCATGCGTAATCTCCCCCCAGTTCCTTTCTGCAATTGGGGGCAATTCCCTTCTATCACATCTTATCCAACATCTCCTCCATCCTATTTGTCTCTCACCTCCTTCATCCTCCTTTGGATATTGATAACAAAACAAAGACCACCAGGTATACATATTTTTGGGCACCTTTCAACATCCATCTTCCTATCACATCTTCCAACCACCTATCCTCTATCCACCAACTATCCAAGCTTTCATCTACCTTCCTCATCCTATTATCGTTGTATCTTCCATCCAATCGTACCCACGCCAAATGCCTCTGAATGCATGAACTATCCTAAGTGGGGACATCTTATTCCTTGGTGACATATTCCTTGGAGACCCATCCAAATCCTTATCTTCCATCTCCTAATCCATATCTTCCCTCCATCCCAATCCCTCAACATTCCTCTATCCAAATCTCCCAGCATTCCTCTATTCAAATCTACCAGCATTTCTTCCATCCAAATCTCCAAGCATTTCTTCTATCCAAATCCAAAGCATTCCTCCATCTAAATCCATGTCTTCCTCCAATCCAATCCTCCACATTCCTCTATCCAAATCTCCCAACATTTCTTCCATCCAAATCTCTCAACATTCCTCCATCCAAATCTATATCTTCCTCCAATCTAATCCCCAAGCATTTCTCTATCCAAGTCTCCAAGAATTCATTTATCCAATTCCCTCAACATTCCTCAATCCAAATCTCCCAACATTCCTCAATCCAAATCCTCAGCATTCCTCTATCCATATCCTAAGCATTCTTCTATCTAAATCCCTCAGCATTTCCCCTATCACACCCCTCAACATTTCCTCCATCTTTACATCACATGGTTCTTCTCTTGTCATTAGTATCTATCTATAGGTTATCCCCATGCAATCCAATGCCATTCATCCATATCCAATCTCTCAGCAATCTTCCAACATCTGCAAATCCTATATGCATCCTCTATTTATCCAACATCCAAGATCACGTCAAACCATCCAATATCATCCTTATTCTTGTTCCTAGTCTCGTGGCAAGGCTTAATCTCAACCCAATCATCATCATTGGGATGCGTCCTTCCCAAATCCATGTCATTTTAGGACATATCATCCATCAACCTATCCACCATCCATTTGTCTTGGATTTTCATCCCAACTGGGGCATCATCTTTCATATCTTTAGAGCTTCAACTTCATCCCTAAATCCCCTGTACATCCTATTCTGAGTCTTGTACCATAGTGTCAGTCATGTCTTCACCTAAGCTCATTTGTACATATGTGTCTCTAGGTCCCATTCTTTGCATCAGTCATCCTGATGAAGGGTGCTCTCCTTAATACTACAAACACATAACAGAAACAGAGAAACACAACAAATTGCAAGAACACGAAATGGGTTTCTTATTATCTCCACACATGTGGAATTACAAATTTCAAAATTACAATATGTAAAACCACGTGGGCATTTTCCCTTACAATATTTTGTAGGACAAAGTGTTGAATTATTACCCATAACTACTATGAACTGCTCCAAACTGCCCTAGACAAGACTATGGACCTTCCTTATATAGGCAATTTTCCACTGCGTGGGAAGGTTCCATAAATTTAGCCTCGGCCGACCAAACTTAGAATTATTTTATTTTTCATTTTATTACATCAGAGTCAGCTCAAAACTTTTGAAACCCAAACAGAAATTTTGAAGAAAAAATATTTTCCGCCATTTTAGGTGACCCAACTTTCGAAGACCATAAGTCATCACCCATTGACCTGATTGACTATTATGACCCCATTTAGGAAAGGGCACGAAGTGCTCTACAACACTTTAATAAGCAAGCTTCATTCAGCCGAAGTTTCAACCTCATATGGGGCCTCTAAAGCCTTCAAAACTGAGTTCAAAGTTTTTGTACCTTGCTGCCAATATCAAAAATTTTCAATATCTTCAAAACTAGACTTGATCTGGCAATGAAACTTTATTGGCAGGCTGATATGACCAAAATGAACCTCCAGGGAAGAAAATAGAACATTCTGAGCTCAAACGGAAAACTTACTAAAAATAGTAAATTTCCAAAAATAGTAGCTCTACACAAGATAGCCCTCATTGAAAAGAAACCAGAATTATTTTTGGGTGATGCAAGATTGCTCTTACACCTAGGATGCTTCGGCATCATATCCCTTGAGTCGTCGTGACCTATCCAACTATGTGCTTCAACAATCATCCCTTGGTCCTTTTGAGGTTTGAAGTGTCTTACCTATCTCTTGCCATAGGAATCCTTATCCAGTTATCCACCATCCGTTTCATGTCATATCTTTTGAGTTGCTCAATCCTTATTCTAAATCAAAATCATCCCAACACTACCCTACGTGACTAAGCATTGTCTAGGGAATCCTATACTTGTCTTTGTAGGCCTCATCATCTCGAGAAAGAGATTAGCATACACTGGCAAGAATCTCATCTTCTGAAGATCAACAGTCTATCTTAGGTCGACAAATCCAATCCTATTTGATCCTACATCAGGAAGCAACAAATCATCCTTGACACTTGGTAATCCTCCACCATCAATCCTCAATAAATCAATCATCATCCATCAATCCTACCTATGGCAAGAGGTGCGTGAGATACTTGTTATTTCATTTGTTCCTTGGATCTTTGCTTATCTTTTGAGCTCCTTTGTACATATCTCCTCGTCTTTTGTACATATCATCATGTCTTGTTGTATGTATCCTCGTTAGTCCTATAGTAGCATTTGATAAGATATCTTGTCCCATCTAGCCTTGCACTTCAACAACATCTTTTGTTGACTATCCTTGACCACTGTGATTATTTTTGAACCTCATCATTTGCCATCAACAACACAAAATTCTCCCCATCAAACCAGGTTTACACAGATGTGTCCTTTTGTATTGTCCAACTTAAGCAATCAAACCAGGTCCATGATGATGTATCCTTCACCATGTTTAGATTGAATCTCCCCCATCAACAAACCATCAATCTCTCCTTGGAAAATGATGTCTTTTAGAGTTATCATTTTGATATTGGATTTTGTCCTTTGGATCTTGTTAATCCTTTATGACTTCTCATTGTCCTCTACTCAAAGTTGCCACGATCATTTATATCATGGTGTGTTGCGAATGAGGACAATCTAGGGCAAGGCCTTTTGATTTGTGCTTGTGATTCAGTCATGTGTTTGTGGTTTCTCCAGCAATCATTTCCACCATGCCTCCTCCAGGTTTCATGTGTGATGCTGGGGCAACCCTTTGCGTGCTTGTTTTTTGTGTCAATCCTATGCAATGCTGGTGACAAGGCCTTGTGTTCTTTCATAACCTTGGCAGGTCTCTAGCATTGCTACATCAAACTAAGCTATGCTCTCAAAAATATCCAACACAAGGAGCTCCCCAAATCCCCCCATCCTACACCATATAGATTAAATCTTGCATCTTGCATCTTTCATATAACTTCATCCTGCATCCTCCATCCTACATTTCAACATCATATTGCATTCATGCATCTTTGCTCTTGGAAGGACGTCTATTTATTCCCCTTCCCATCTTCCTTCATCCTTTCCCTTTCCTTCTGTGTTCTTTTCGAGAAAATTCCACAACGTTTCCTCTTTGCATTATTTTCTCGAGGGGGCACAACCCCTTATCCTCTATATTCTAGCCTGGGGCATCTTATTTTCTTTTCTTTGACCCCACACCACTTGTGAAATTGCATCAAAGAGGGGAAAAATGTAGACAACTAAAATACCTTTGCTAAAATAAAAATATTTTATTTTGCAAAAATCCCTAATGACATCATCATTTGTTAATTAACTATTTATTTAATTAATTAAAAAATTGTTAATGTCATTATCCCTTCTATTTTAATTAAAAACTTTTATTTAAAGAACCCTAGCCAAAAACATTTAAATCAAATTTAAATGATATTTCCCCTATTTATTGAATCATTATTTAATAAATAATGTCACAATCCTTAAATAAATTAAACAGTTATTTAAAGCCTAAAACCCTAGAATCTTCTAGAGAACCCTAAACCTATCTAATCTTTCCTAAACTCTTCCTAAACCTGATTAGAAGGTGATTCCTAACCTTCTTAGTCTAACCCACCCTCCTTTGACTTTTGGTCAAACCTCCTCATTAATGAGCCTTACAGACTCATTAATGACTTCTTACACCCTCATTAAGGCTCTTACAACCTCATAATGAGACCCATGTCTCCTCTTTCACCTTGGTTCCCTAGGCACACTTCCCTGGTGTTGCTCACACATATGTGAGCAATCCTCAATCCTCATCCATCTAACCTTACCTCTAACCATACCCTAGACTCTACCCCTAACCCTGACTCTAACTCTAATTCTCCTTCCTAACCCAAGCCCTTAGGAAAAACCTATAAATACTCCTCCTTCCAAGAGCAAAGTATTAGCTTAGTTCATATCATTCATGCATTATTATCATGCTCATTTGTATCTAGATTATCTTAGCATTTAGCATAATTGTTAGGTTTCATTATATTTTATGCTTTCTAACTCATCCTAGAATAGCTTAATGGATTAACCTAGTTCATTAAAAATCTTTTCTAATCATTTCTGCATCACATCACACTTCATTTGGCTTAAAATCAATCTTAGCATAAGCATTTGTAGCTTAATCTGCATCTTGGCTTCATTAGGCTCCTTGAGGCTCTAGGGGCAAATCAGGTGTTCTATACCTGATTCTGTTCCACTATAGGTTTCTCATGGTCCCTATTTGATCCTAAGCATTCCTAATTTGCATTAGGGACATGCTTTAAGTGTTTTGAGAGCACACCCACATCCCTAAATCGAGAGCAAATCGAACGGTGACAAGGTGCTCCCGTTAAGCTCTATCTGAAGTGTCTTTGCAAATTATTTTTACTATATGCTAGGAATATGATGTTAGACTAATGTTTGAATGTCTACGTTTGTTTCGAACATGTTAGGTTTTCTCTGATCACAATCATATTCCTCTTTAACTTCATTCTAACCTTCTACTAGATCACCTCTACTTTCTTAGGTATCACCTCTTTTGAACACTTCACAAGGGATGATGGGGGAGTATTTTCTTTAAACCTATTATGTCTTCAATAATTACCTCATCTTCACTAATTTTTTCTTGTGCTTCTGCTCCACCAGTTTGTGTAAACTCAACATCTTGCTCCTTAATGTCTCAAACATAAATAGGGATATCAACAAGAACATCGCCTATAATCTCTTCATGAGTATAAGAATTATCAATATCCTCAATCACGAGTTCTTTACCCTTTTGTTGTTCATCAACCTCTTTAGTTTTCTTTAGTTCTAGTTCTACTTCTTTCATAACTTGGACCTTTTTCTTCCATATATCCATTGTTTCATCAAGTACACTATGTCTATCCAACTAGTATACTTGTAGCTTAGTTTTTAATTCTAAATTCTTGTCTATATGCTTCTAGTAACACTTTTACTTCATTAGGGCTCAACTCAGGTCTTACTTGACTAAGTGCTCTTTCCATTATTTCTCTATCCATAGATAGTGTTGTAGACACCTAAATTTATCCATTCTAATAGTTAACATTAATTTAATTTAATTTAATTAATGACCATGATAACATTATAGTTAATTTTAATTAATTATATTTGTTATATTCATCTATCTATTTAATTAAATTTATTCAATTAAATACATTCATTGGGCCTATAGTATTTAAATTAAATTTAAATACTATCCCTGTAATGTGTTAAATTTAATTTACTACATGTTTCTCCGTATTCCCCTTTTCAATAAATTTTGAATTTATTTATTTCTCCACATGTTTTAACTCATCGTTTTAGGGTTGAGTCCCAAGCTAGCCTTTGACTAAGGGAAACCCCTATATAACCTCAAACATCAATTTTCTCCTCTTATGTGCAGATTCATGTTTGGCTACAGGCTTTCTATTGAGATTGAAGGCAAAAAAGTGCTCAAAAATTCACCTTGTGGGACATGGACACCCATACATGCCATTTCCCACCTACTTTTGGCTTAGATTTCTACAACATGTTCCCTTCTACATTCTCTTTCCAAATCTAGTTTTGTTTTGTGATTATATACTCTACAATTATGTCTATATGTTGTCCATTATGAGCTTTGCACTGTCTGGCCATTATTATATTTATCAAGGGGATCCACTCTCTTAATGTAATTGTTTTGAAATAAATTTAGTTGCTAGTTTGCATGCATAATCTAGTGAACAACCATTTCCAAACCATTATAGTCTCAATGCTATAATGCAAGGCAAATCAAAGAATTGGTTGTTGGACCCCAAAGTAAGAAGAATTAAATAACTTTTACAGATTTTGGAAGACTACTCAATAACCCATGTTTACAGAGAATTAAATAAAGTGGTTGATGTTTTGGTCAATTATGGGTTAAGCGGGAGACCTTTGTCATTTATGGCAATATAAAAGATCATTGTAATTATTTGAAAGAGACATTGGATGCATATTTACAGTGCTTAACCCTGTTAAGATTAAGTGATATTAAGAGGGGGGGTGAATCAATATCACAACAATTTATATTATTTCTTAACCAATTAATAAATAACAAAGTTAATCCAATAAACCACAATAAGTACACACACATAAGAGTACTCATAACACCATAATTTGTTTTTGAGGAAACCCTGGCTAAGGGTAAAACCCAGTGGGGATGGTACCCACAAATATCTACACTATAAGTATTGTGACCCTGTTAGGAGTTCTAGTCCTGTTGGGAGCCAAGTATTACAATAGGCAAGTCCTTATTAGAGGACTGATAAACCCTGTTAGGGGTATACAAAAGTTGTGCACATTGCACTTACAAAATTGGACTTTTTGTCCAGTATTACAAAAGATAAAATAATAAATACATGAGAACTTAACTTCTGCATATCATGCAATCTCTGTTCTCACTCTCTACTTAGCTTGCACTTCGCTGATCATAAATTCACATCCTCAATCTACTTTTCAAATATAAAGTATCATCACATACTTATACTCGATTAAGAGTATAATCCTTGGGGTCGGCTTTCTATCATGTCCTTAGACATTTACAAAATACAAATTACACTGTGTGGCTTTGCCCATGTTACAATATCATTGGGCCCTCAACAAATATAAAATATCATAACGTAAGTCGACTAAAACTTATACTTCTTTGCTTGCCCTGTTGTATTGTTTCCTATCTTCACATGCACTCAGAGAACTGCATCTCTGTCATCTTGCATCTGAAACACTTGTGTTCTTCCCTAAGTATCCTCCATACATATGTCTACCCAAATATAACTTTGCATAGCTTAACTTTGTCTGTACCATGCTCATTGACCAAAATACTGAGACTGTCTGCCAGGAACCGACTGTGGACTTAGGCATTTTTCACATCATTGATTACCAAAATAGTATCAAAATGCCTTGCGATGATCTGAGGGCTAAGTGTTGCCAATAATGACAATGTCCATGTGCTCATATGTTAGCCACTTGCCAACAAACCCACTATTCAACTTGATTTTCAAGCAATTCCCTGGCCTCTTACTAGTTAATGCCATGAAGAGCTATTCAGGGTTGGACTAGGTTCCTATATTGGTAGGGCCTAATCTATGTGAGGTTAATGACAAGGTATCTCTTTGTTGATTTGGGAGCTACAACTTTTGCTTCCAGATATCAAAGTGAACATACATACTCTTTCAAAGTTAGAAGCTACTCTCTTGGATAGCACTTATATACCCCCCCCCCCACCATCCCCACCTGAAAAAAAGTAAAAAAATGATATGTTCTCAAGATGATCTATATTGTTTTTATGCTAATAGATTGATTCCAATAGATGAATGCTTATGTTCTAGTGTCCTAAGAATTCTCTTTAAATATGACATCTTATATGTCAAATTCAAATATTTTTTATGTACAAATTATTTGACACTTATTCAATTCTATTTTTTTGGCTAAAAATAATTTTAAATAAAAAATGAAATCTATAAAGAATTAAGGGTCTATTTGGTTGCTGGAATTAAATAACGTTGGAATTGTCAAATTCCAACATTTGACAATTCTGGAAGTTTTGAATCTGGAAAATGGTTTTTGGAAAATGGCTGGAACCATTTGGTTCACCTAGAATTCATAATGAGAAGATGGAAAATGTTGTTTGCTTATGGATTTCAGAATATTATAAATTTTGCTTCACCCCCAATTCCCATTTAAGTGGAATTGGAATTGGAATTGATTTTCCAATTCCACCTATTTAGATGGAAGATTCAAATGCTGGTTTTGGGGGTAAATGGGAATTAACAAATCCCTATTCCAGTTTCATGTTTTGAACACAAACATTGAAAATATCAATTTCAGGATTTGACAATCCCAATTCCAGTCTAATTTTAGCAAACAAATGACCTCTAAAGCTATTAGATTTCTACAATCCATAGAATAATGCTCTTGTTTCTGGATTCGATTGTGTGAGAATTTTTAACATCAAAATTTTGAATGACACTTCGTGATCAACGTTTCGAATCACACTCTATGATGATGATCATGGAGTGTGATTCAAAACATTGATGTTAAAAATTCTCACACAATCGAATCCAACAACAATAACATTATTCTATAAAAAAATCAAAACAAATTAAAATAATTGATATTGACATATTATAATACTTTAAATGAAGTATAGTTGTTCTTACCACCAAAATTCAAATCTCATTTATTAAATTTTTTTATATTAAAAGCAACTTTTCAATAGTAGTGACTCATTTATAATCTCAAGATTTATAACTTCAATCAAATGAAATCTAAGATTTTTTCAAACTTTGTGACCTATAAAAAAGTATGTAAATTTAAAGCTAACTTTCACTCAAATGAAATCTAGGATTTTTTCGAACTGTGCGAGCTATACGAAAAAGTATGTAAATTTAAACACAAAAACGTTGAAGTAATGAAAAGGCGGGGTAAATTTGTGCTTTTTGGCTGTGCGTAGTTGGATAGATTTAAAAAAATTCGTTCCAATCGCACGTCTTACAATCTTAAATAAACAAGCGAAATCCATCCATAGTAACAAGTTTAACCGCTATATCATGAAAATCTAGAAGTCCATGGCCCAAACAAGCCGTCATTTAGACAGAGGAGAGATTTAACCGTTATATAAAAAAATGTTAATATCACGATGATACGTGGAAGGTCACATATACCACTGTTCTTAACCTAGCTCAGGCCCTGTAATTTTTCAATTTTATCTCAGAATATTCATCTCACACAAAGTCAAATTTCCCTTCGATTCATTCCTCGCCATACACATTCTATGGCGGATAAATGTCTGCAATCACATCATATATAGCCAAATGCGTGCATTAAAATGGGGGTCGCTTCCGCTTCGTACAGACTGCACAGAATGGCCGTGGCGACGTCCATTTTATTGCATCGAACATGTGCCCACAGTTCGAATCCTTCCAGGTAACAAACAATTTGTTTTTAAATATCTCTCAAATAGTACAGCTTTATAAACTGAAAATTCCATATGTATTCCAGGAAATTGCTGTCAAATTCGAAGGTTGTCGCATGGAGTGGGCGACACTTAAACAGTAGAGGACTTTCGGGCAAAACCTCGAGTACCTTGTCCTGGTTTAGGGTTTTAAGCAGTAGTCGTTTAAAGCTTAAACAGATTGCAGCTTTTTCCTCGCTTGCAGCTCCTCAGGAAGCACGGACGAAGAATGAAGCAGATGAGGAGTTTAAGCGGGTTGTTTTGCCTACCAACGAAAACTCTGAGAGGCTCCTTCGCATTCGCCACACGGTATGTTTATTTATCTTAGTATTCTTTCGAAAACAATTAGCAAAATATACTCCACAAAATTCACTAGTTCTAGCCTTATCAAATTTTGAATAAGTGAGTTTACTTGATATAAGGTTTACGTGAAGCAATGCTATGGCAATTTCAAGTTCTTTTATTATTGTGGACATCAATGCTACATTCTTATAAGTAAATTCTTGTGGACTAATTAGAAGCAATGTTATGGTGGTTTCAAATTCTTCTAGTATCTTGGACATCAATGCTACTTTCTTTTGAGAAAATTCCCGTGGATTATTTGGAAGCAATGTTCCATCAATTCCATGGACAAGTTCAAAGCAGTTCTATATCGATTTCAAATTTCTCTAATATTGTTGACATCAATACCACGCTAGTCGAGAAAAAAAATTACTGAACAAATTAGAACCAATACTACATCGATTTTAAGTTTTTGAATGCTGTTGCTTTTAGCACTGTGCTCTTTTGTGTAGATTCAGATTCATCTATAGGCTTCTGATTGTGACCAAAGATGAAAAAGTGCTCAGAAATTCACCCTAGGGGAGAAGGGCACCCATACCTGCCATTGTCCACTTAGTTTTAGCTTAGATTTCTGTGGCAGGTTCCTCTCTGCATTCTCTTTCCAAATCTAGTTTGGTTTTGTGATTATTTGTTCTGCAATTATCTATAAATGTTGTCCATTGTTAACTTTGCACCTTGTAGCCCTAATCCTCACTTTCAATTCACATCTTTTCCATAGATTATATTCAACTCAATCAAGGAGTGATTGGATTCACCTTATGCCCAATACTTTTCAATCAGATTTGAGGTTGAGCCAATTCTTTAATGTAATCATTGTGAAATAGGTTTAGTTCCTAGTTTGCATGCATAAACTAGTGAACACCCATTTCCACATCATCACAGTGTCAATGTTATCATGCAAGACAAATCAGACAATTGGTTGCTGGACCCCAAAGTAGGAATAATTAAAGAACTTTTACAGATTCTGGAAAACTACTTAATAACCCATGTTTATGGAGAATCAAATAAAGTGGCTGTTTTTGTGGTCAATCAAGTATTAAGCAGGAGACCCCTGTCATTTTGGGCAATATAGAAGAATGTTGGAAAGGTTTGAAAGAAGTAATCAGAGGCAGATTTGTATTGATTAACCCACTATTCATCTTGACTTTCAAGCAATTCCTTATCCTCTTACTAGTTAATGCCATGGAGAGCTATTCAGGGTTGGGCTGGGTTCCTCTGTTGGTAGTGGCCTAATCTATGTATGGTTAATGACCTTATCTCTCTACTGATCTAGGAGCTACGATTTTTGCTTCCAGATATGAAAGTGAACATATGTACTCTTCTAAATTCAGGAGTTACTCCCTTAGGTAGTGCTTATATACTCCCCAAAAAATGATACGTTCTCAAGATGATCTAATATGTTTTCAATGCTAACTGATTGATTCCAAGAGATGATAGCTCTTGTTCTAGTGCCCTAAGAATTCTCTTTAAATATGAAATTTTAGATGTTAAATTCAAATATTATTGATGTACAAATTGATTGACAAGTATTCAATTATATATTTTTTTTGCTAAAAGTAAATTCAAGTTAAAAAACGAATTTTGTAAAGAAATAAAAACGATTCAAAATAATTGATATTGGCATATTATGATCGTTTAAAGCTTTGTGACGTATGCGAAAAACTATGTAAATTTAAACACAAAAACGTTGAAGTAATGAAAAGGTAGGCTAAATTTGTGCTTTGTGGCTCTACCTGGCTCAATATATTTAAAAAAACTCATTCCAACTGCATGTCTTATAATCTAAACAAGCGGAATCAATACATAGGAACAAGTTTAACTACAGCATAACGAAAATACATAAATCCTTGGCCCAAACAAGCTGTCATTTAGCCAATAGGAGAGATTTAACTGTTATATAAAAAAAATGTTAATATAAGGATGATGACATGCAAGGGCACATATACCACGATTCTTAACTTGTGGTGGAGAACTTATGCTCTTGAAAGAGAGGTCACAAGTTCAAATCCTACAAGGGGTTAGGGTATGTACGCCTCATTTGTAGCATGGTTAGGTGCCTCCTGCAAGGAGTACAGCGTAGTCCCATATTGCCGTCACCATATTGTTGATGTCAGTTTTGTACCACTACATAACATATAGCAATTGAATACTTGATATAGAATACCAAACACTCAACCCTCTCTTGAAAAGTAAATACTCATGAAGAACATGAGATAACTCCAAGGTTCCTTACACCTGTGGATACTAACTCAGTTATATTAATGTGATTTGCTGGTAATCACTTAGGCGGGCTTATGTTGTTCTTTCGAGGATGTCAAACTCTTGCTATGATGAATGATATGATCTAGCTTTGCAATGTGTACTCAAATTTATATCACTTCCAACTTTGCTCTTCAAACTTTAACTACTAAACTACTTCTTGCTTCACTACTACTCCTATAGAATGGAAAGATTGGCAAATGGACGGGGATCAACCTAATGAAAGCTTGCAAGCGGCGCTACCTCCATAGATGCAATGATTCAAGGGTAATGAGACTAGATTACCACACAAGGCTCCTTAACAAGCCGCTAAGATGCTAGTGGCCTAGTATATAGATCCCTATCAAACATTTACCAATATCACCATACAACTTTTTTGAAATGAAATTACTTTAACAACTCAATGAAATCTAACTTTAACAATTGGAAGTAGAAACCATGCAATAACACCAAGTGTTCTTAATCACCATGCAAGACACAACAATGACAAGAGAAGCAATTTTGGTATTATATTAGCAACAATTTTCTTCAACCCTTTACAAATGAGAGTACTTGGCCTTATATAGAGGCTCAAAATTACAACCGACGGTAGAGATTAAGAGGCAAAATCAACGATCCAGATTAAATCCCAAAAACCCTAATTAGGGTTGCCACCCCATCGGCCAATGAGAAGATGCCACCTCATCAATGGACCAATGAAAAAAAAGGAAAAGTGGCAACCAATGAGAAGGCACCAAAATGGTAGCCAATCAGAATCAGACACCTATCCTACCCAAGAAGAAAGGAGAATTTGCCACTTGGGCTTACATCAAATGATCTTCTAATACAATTTTACCCTTTTCTTTCATCTTTTTAGCATAAGCAATGAATTTAGCTAACATGTTGTTGACCTCCCCCATGGGAGGGCAAGGTGTATGCCTCATCTTGAGCTCAGCTTTGTTCATCATGTTCTTTGCTGCTTGCAGTGTCTTCTCACTCTCCTCATCATCTCTTGCAAACTCAATAAGGGCCCTAAGAGAGGCAAGGATGCCCAACTGTTTTTCTCTGGCGGCAACCTTCCCTAACTCATCCAATCTCGATCCAAACTCTGTCTCATTAAAATCCTCCTCTTTGATTCCTTCAAAATCAAGTGCAATCCTTGCATCGCCCAACATGCTTGAAATAAAAGTGTCGATGCTTGGATTGTGTTTTGCAATTTCATCCTGTATCTCTTCGAGTACCCTCGATCTAGCAGTCAAGGTAACATACCAAGACTCAATAATATTCTTTCCTCCCTCACTGACCAACTTGGCCTTCACCAAAGATCCCTCTGATAAATCTATGGTCGCCTGTAGCCTGGGAATGGCTAAGTCACAGATTGGAAGGAAATCCTTCCACTCCCCTTCAAATGCTTTGAATTTGTCCCTAAGAGACACAAATGACCTGAATGTCGAGATAAAAGCAGGCAAGAACCTTTGCCCTTCTTGAATTGTATTACTGATCCAATTTTTAGTTTCTTGCTCTCGAGCTAATATTTCTTCCAGATTGCTCCCACTTTCCTGTGGAAGGGCTGCTTGAGGCAACTGTTGGATAGGCCGACATACTTCGTGATAGCTATCCTTCCAATACTTACTTTCAATCTCCAACTCTGCAACCCTTTCGTTTGTCGTTCTCAACCTTTCTCTTATTGAAGCTATGCCTTCCTGAACCTCCACACACTCCATGTCATCTGTGATTTTTCCCGTGTCATGCTCCACTATCTCATAATCTTGGGCCACAATTTCGCCCACTGCCTTGCTAACCTTTGGTACAACAATTTGAACCTTTTGGTGACCATCCTCATCATTCCTGATTACCTTTGCCATTGTTCCTGCAATTTGTTTTTGTCCAACATCATCTTCCTTTTCCACTAACCCTTGAATATCCTCAACTGTCCGAATGGCCACAACCTCTTTCCTTGGCATAAGCATCTGTCTCAACCACAGTGGTGCAATGCATCTCCCCAAATCTGGATTCGGTTCGACTAGCATAGCATCACCAACGGCCTTAGGCGCTTGGCTTCCTTCCTCAGCTGATAGAGCCTCAATGTCAACTGGTTTATCTCCTTCATCACTGATTGCCATATCCTCCTCAACTTGGTTCTCTGAAAGGGGAGAGTACCTTGTATTGTTACTATAACCACTTGATTTTGAACCAGAGCTCACCTCTACCGCTGCCCTTTGCTCACTTGTACCAACCCCTTGGCTCCTAGCCTCAATTATGCTCTCTCTTGATGGTACTTTGCTTTGTTTCTTTGCTGGAGGCTCTTGATGTTCTCTATCTTTCTCAACCTCCAAGCTTCTCTTCTTATTCTTAATTGCTTGATGCTGCTGCTGGCTATTGCCCCCACCTTGCTGTCTAACTGACTCCGCTGGAATCTCCTCCTCTGGTTTCATCTTCTCATAGGTAAGGTGTACCCTCCGACTTTGCAATTGTCTAAACTTCCTATTATACCACCATTCAGTGTGTAGCTCAACTGTTCTTGTTACTGCATCTAAGGAAGGATCCTAATGATCATCCCACTCAATTGGATTCAACTCCGTTCCCTCTACTGTATTGTAATCTTCCCTTAGCACATCTTCATCCTCTTCCAGTTGGTCCGGAATATTAAGATTTCTCCATCTGATCTACTGATAACCTTGAGAAAGTCATCTTGTGCATTGGCCCAAAAATCCTCCAAAGTAGGAATATGCCTGAATGGATCCCCATGAGATGCCTTGATTAGACCATTAGGATCGAATCCTTGCCTTGCCCTATACCATGCTAGATGATATTGGTCTAACTCTTTCTCCGCAGCTGCAAAGGCAACAGGATTGGGACAACTATCATTGCCTATCATGAGTGAGAAGGTAACCCCTGTCTCACCTCTGAGCTTCATCAGTTTGTCATATTGCTCAAGTTGCCTAGCCAACTCCATCAAAACTATCCTATCGGGTGGGTACCTTGGAAGCCTCTTGGGACAAGTCGTGCATCCAGCCACTCTGATATAAGTGAATTGCGGAAACTGGATGAACCAACTCCCAAACCTCTTGACTTTTGTCTCCGCCTCCGACGAGAGCCTCCTTGCGGGTGTCCCTTGCAGTATCCTTACCGTCTTCATGGCAAAGGCATCATAAAATATCTTGTAGTCCTTGGTGTTGTGCAAATGAAGTTGTGGATAACACTCATGCACCAAGTATTGTCCGGGCCCATTGCTAATCACCCCTCTAGCCTTAAGTCCAGGATGTTCATACAATCTTGCAATTAAATAGAAAAAGGTAGGACCCCATGTAGAATTGTTTCTGATTTTGTACTGTCCTAAGTTGCAACTCTAAATTTTCACTTATAATTCTAGCCCAATCAAACTTTCTTTTTCCATTTTCAATTCCTTCAATAAAATAGTACATCCAAGTTTCAAACTGCATACCTTGAGCGGAGCCCATGACTTGGTTGAGAAGCACAACAAGATTGCCATACTCTGATTTGAAATCTGACCTGGTGAGCTTTGATGACTTGGTGACTCCCTTCTTGCCTTCGTGTAACCAATTCTGCTTTAGTAGGGCGAGGTAGGCATCCTAACTGTCTTGAAAGAACCTAGCGGCTTGATCCATTAACATTACTATCATTCCCTTCTGCTGGGGTATATTGAACACTTTTTCTATCACTTGCCCGCCGATGTTAGCCAACACCCTCTCTTCTTCACCAAAGATGATAGACTTGGTCACAATATCTAGCCGAGATGCACACTCCATCACCAACTCCGGACAAGGCAAGGTAGGAGGGAAAGCGGCAGCTTGCACAATTCCACACTTGTAGATCTTTTTTGCCATAGAGGACTGGCCCCCTTTCAACCTATCTCTCAACTGTATCATATCTATGGTGCCGATGTTGGTGTCACCGACTCGCTTCAATTTCGAGAAGGTGGTCTTGGGCGTCATGTCTTCCTTGTCTTTCTTGGTATTAATTTCCTTTGGGTTCTTGCTTGCACTAGCATCCACCATCCTAAACACTTATTTCTGCCCCTTCATTCTACAGTGAGGTGGGACTACACTTATCTCTGCCCCTTCGCCTAGGGATGATCAAACATATTTTTGCTTCGTTAATTCCTATCACACTACACTTATCTCTGCCTCTTCGCTTAGGGACGGACTACCACTTATTTCTGCCTCTTCGTTACCTATGAGATGGACTACACTTATATCTCCCAACTTCTTTTCTAGGGGTGGGATTACCACTTATATCTCCTTTCTCCAAATCCTAAACGGAAACTACACTTATATCTCCCAACTCAAGCCCTAATGAGATGATGAGGTGATGGATGGATGATGCAAGCAAGAAAATAAGGAAATGTACCAAGCAAGAACAAGGAGAAAATCTGTCTTTTAGACCAGCCTTCACCCTCAATCATGAAGCATGTCTCCTACACCAAACAATCAATCACCAAAGAAAAAGATAACAATTAAGAAAATAGTTCAGTCCACTCACCAAATTTTGCAAATTTTTCTCAAATAGGCAGGGCCCTGGCAAATTTGTAGCTTTTTCTTTGTCAAACAGCAACCTCCTTCTCAATTCGTAGCCTCTCTAAATAGCAGGCTTTAGCAATCTGTGGTCTCCTTGTAAACTGTGGTCTCACTTTCAAATTCTGCCTAGAAATTTCTCTCTTCTCTATCACATAGCAGGTCTGCTCACTTCAAAATTCGTGACCTCCTCTAAAGCAATTCGTGGCTCTCTAAAATTCTGCTCCTTGCTATCAAATAGCAGGCCTTCCAACAAAAGAACAGTCCACCAACAAAAGTTGCAAGCCTCCTTATCTGCCTCTACATCAAAATCGCTGCCTCCCTCAAAATGCTCTACTTCACCAAAATCCGCTCTTCCAAAATTTGAATTGCCTCCAATCTGCTCTTATAAATTTCGCACCTCCCTCAATAATTCGCTGCCTTAGCCTTGACTGCTCCTTATTTCGCTGCCTTGGAGATGAAGTGATGGATGAGGGAATGGAGGGGGGAGCCTCCCTCTTATACAAAGTTGAGAGCCTCCTATATGGGGGCCAACCTGCCCCAAAAAGAACAAAAAAATGAATTAATTGCCATAGAGGAAGGGGACGACTTTGCGTTTGAAAATTAATTACTTCCCTTGATTTTTGAATCTTAATAGACCAAATAGCTGTTAGAGTTTGAACCAGAAAGATAAGATAAAATAACACACAAAAGGTATAGTCCAGTTACCCTGGGAAAAACCCTCTTGACAGAGGGAAACAACCCAGCCCACAAAAGTAGTACACCTTTATTGAAATGCAAAATATGAAACTACAGAATGTGGCTACTACCGAATGGAACATGAACAATGACTTAACATATCTCACTGAAAAGATTCATGCGAAAATGTACAGAGCATGAATGGAACATGCATGAACAATACCAGACTCTTAAAGATGCAAACATGCAGATATGTGAATTGCAATGGTCGCATAAAGGTCTGCAGAAGATCACGGTGAATGCCGCATCCGGGTCGTGAGTTGATAGCAGAGTAGACTCACATATGCGGGAGAACATCAACAAAACTGATACAGACCCAATCTTGTGATCCCGATATGTCACATAGAATACACACTGCTCGCTGAAAGAAGGAATCATGAACCGTATGTTGGATTAGAGAGTTACGGGTCGTGAAAACACACCCAATGTCATCTACGCGATCATATGAAAAAAAGAATGAAGAGAGTTTGCAAGAGCAAAACCAAAAGTCGGGAGCACAACGCCAGGTGAGGTGACGTTTCACCTTGCTAGGCGTTACAGCCAGCAAGGCGGAACGTCACCCCTGCAACCGTTACTTGAGTGATAGAGGGGTCGCGCTAGAGGAAAACGTCTGCCAGGGATGACACAACGATACACCGTGGAAGAGGAGGGTCACACAATAGTTATAAGCCACTACGAGAATCGTGGATTCATTCGGTAGTTGAAGGCAGTTACAACCGGGTCCAACTTCTAGCAACAGTTGAAGTGTATAGTGAAGACGCAAGTCGTGAACACATATGCACAAAGCACGACATAAGTCTCTGTCGCTGCTATAATAATTCAACACTCCCTCTTAGCAAGAAAGAGACTTCTGGATTAGTTCATCTGCACAAATACACTTAGCTGCAAGGAAACAATTATTAGTAGATAACCTCAATAAACATTGAAAATTAGTTACCATTGATCAAAGATTCTCACCATAGCTCATCCCAGAGGGTGAAAGAAATGTAATGACAAAACATTTATTACAGCATAACATCACAACAAAATGTTCAACATGATCATTCAAAGATCAGAAACCAAAATTTAGAGTTCACATAAGTGACTCCCACCATGGCTGCTTCCAGAGGGTGGGTCAAGGACTTTCACCTCAAACTTCTCCTTGAGAAGAATGTATTATCACCTTGCCTGCACACAGAGGGTGACTCCACCATGCCTACACGCAGAGCGTGGATCAAGGGCTTTCACCTCAAACTTCTCCCAGAGAAGAATGCAATAACTACCTTGCCTACATGCACAGGGTGGATCAAGGGCTTTCACCTCAAACTTCTCCCAGAGAAGAATGCATAAAAGAAATAGAGCAATCCGCCTGAGGTGCCTTCTCAGCAAGAGCTTCATTTTCCACTAAACCAAGCTGTTCTTGAAAGTAACAAAACTTCACCCTTGGAAGTGGCTTGGTGAGGATGTCTGCAGTTTGTTCTTCAGTAGGAATATATTTTAGCTCAATTGCCTTCCTTTGCACCATGTCTCTCAAGTAATGAAACTTAATCTCCACATGCTTGGACCTGTCATGGAACACTGGATTGACTGAAAGCTTTATGCAGCTTTGGTTATCACACATGATAACAGAAGGCTCAAGAGGCTGTCCAAACAACCCTCCAAGCAATTTGCGAAGCCATACGACTTCTTTGGCAGCCATACATGCTGCCACATATTTTGCTTCAGCTATGCTTTGAGCTACACAAGACTGTTTCCTGCTGCTCTAGGAGATCACAGCAGAGCCAAGATTGAAACAACTACCTGAAGTGCTCTTCCTATCAGGCACACAACCTGCCCAATCCGAATTAGAGAATCCTTGCAATATGAGCTTGGTAGAGGAGGAATACTTGAGCCCATATCCAATGGTGCCACAGACATATCTCAACACATGGTTGGCTGCCATATGATGAATGTGCCTTGGTTCACACATAAATTGACTTAACGTATTAACAGCAAAACATATGTCAGGTCTTGTGTTCACCAAGTACATCAGTGAACCAATGAGTTGACTGTACATGGAAGGATCAACCAAATCTGAATTAATTGAGTCATCATGCAGCCTTTTTAAATTCACTTCCATAGGAGTAGCCATGGATTTACAGTCCAACATACCAAACCTTTTCAGGATATTAATAGCATATTTTACTTGACTTAGGATGATGCCATTTGAGTTCTGCCATACTTCAAGTCCAAGGAAATAGTGCAGCATGCCAAGATCTTTCATTTCAAATTCTGAAGTCAGCTCCCTCTTACACATGATGATAAGACTATCACTGCTTGTGAGAAATAAATCATCTGCATATAGAACAAAATCAGAATTTTATCATCTTGAAGTCTTAAGTATAAGTTAGGATCAGCTACATTCTTTTGAAAGCCTAAATCCAAAAGATATTTATCTATTCTCT
Organism: Chamaecyparis obtusa; assembly: GCA_027943335.1. NCBI lineage: Eukaryota > Viridiplantae > Streptophyta > Pinopsida > Cupressales > Cupressaceae > Chamaecyparis > Chamaecyparis obtusa. The sequence continues at coordinate 126,401 of BSBK01010899.1, forward strand.
CATACTAGACACGTGATGCTTGTTTGAGTCCATACAAGGCTCTTTTCAACTTACACACATGAGATGCTTTGTCATGGATGATAAATCCTTCTGGCAGTTCCAGGTAGACTTCCTCTTCAATGGTTCCATTAAGGAATGCTGTTTTCACATCCATCTGATGGAGTTTCCAGCCTTTGATTGCAGCTATGGCAATGATTGTTTTGATGGAGGTGTATCGAGCCACTGGTGCAAATGTCTCATCATAATCAATGCCTTCCTTTTGGGAAAAGCCTCTAGCCACAAATCGTGCTTTGTATTTGTCTATGCTCCCATCAGCCGCATGCTTAATTTTGAACAACCACTTAGATGAGACAACTGATTTGTCTTGGGGCCTAGGGACAATGTCCCATACATCATTTTGAATAATGGACTTGTATTCCTCCATCATGGCATCTTTCCATATTTGATGTTTGGAGGCCTCCTCAACATTAGAAGGTTCAGATGAAATAATGTGACTCATTAACTCAACATAACCAGCAAACTTGTGAGGCCGTTTGCTTTCTCTGAAAGTCCCTCTAGGAGCTGCAAAAGGTGTGGCTTCCTCCACAATATTTTTGGCCCATAGAGGTCTCTTTTTATTTGTGGAAGAAGAGTGAGGACCTGTGGTATCAGTTGGTGTAGAAAGAGGAGCAGGGTCAACAAGATCTTCACACTCCCTCTCAACTTCTGAAGAAGTATTCGGATCAGCCATGGTAGAATCTTGAGGGAGTTCAAGATCTTCCTCATTTACAACTTCAAATTCCTTAGGAGGATCACAAGCTATGTCTTCGTCAAAGATGACATCTCTGCTGATTTCAATCTGCCTTTGACCAGGTACATAAATTCTAAAAGCTTTAGAAGAATCACTGTAGCCAACGAAGAATCCTTTCTTTCCTGAAGGTTCCAGCTTTGACCTTTTCTCTTTTGGAATGTGAATCACTACTGGGCAGCCAAAGATTTTGAAGAAACTAACATTTGGTTTTGATCCTGAGAAGGCCTGTTCAGGGGACATGTTACCAAGAATTTGATGAGGGCCGCGATTCTGAATAAAGACAGTTGTACTGCAAGCCTTAGCCCATAAGAACATAAGAATATTCTGATCATGAATCATTGCTTTCGTTGCCTCAACAATGGTCCTATTCTTTTTTTCAGCCACACCATTTTGTTGAGGATTATAGGGAACGCAAAGCTCCCTCTTAATCCCAGCATCAGTACAAAAACTATGAAAGTCTCCAGATACAAATTCCCCACCATTATCAGATCTCAAGGTCTTGATTCTCTTCTCAGTAGAATTTTCAACCAAAGCTTTGAATGTTTTGAAACGAGACAGCACTTCATCTGATTCTTTTGATTTAAGAAAGTATATCCAACACTTCCGAGAAAAGTCATCAATGAAAGTAATGTAATACCAAAAACCGCTAAGGGAAGCAACAGACATAGGGCCACATAAATCTGAATGAATTAAATCTAAAATACCTTTAGCTCTAGATTCACTGCTATGAAATGTATTCTTAGTATTCTTACCTAGAGCGCATCCTTTGCAAATACCTTCATGATCCCTTTTGAGCTTGGGAAGGCCAATGACAGCTTTGTCCATGGACGCCAAGGTTCTGAAATTTAAGTGACCAAACCTCTTGTGCCAAAGAATGTTTGGATTTGAGGAACAAAGAGAGAGAGCTTGAATAGGCCGAGCTGAAAGTCTGTAGAGGCTGCCATGACAAACTCCTATCTCACGAGTTGAAGAGGAGTTAGAGTTCTTCTTCCAAGCCAGGACCTTACCATCAATGAAGGATACATGATATCCTTTGTCTTCAAGAGCTGAAATAGAAATCAGGTTCCTCTTAATACCAGGAACAAAGAGAACATCACTAAGGTGTAGGGGAATGCCTGAATCAAGTTGGAAAGAAGTGGAGCCAGCCCCCTTTCACTGAATAACTAGCATCATCCCCGATGATAACTTGAAGATGAGAATCCTTTTCACTAAGGTTGAAAAGATGATTACTGTAGCCCGTGATGTGATGTGAAGCTCCGCTATCAATCAGCCAGGTGTCACAGTTTGTAGGAATGTTGCTGGATAAGGCAGAGATGAAACTAAAACCCTCAGGTTCATCACATGATTCTTTCTTGGGAGAAGAGTTTTCAACATGTGTAATAGAGACTTAGGCTTCGGCCTTGAGGTGCAATGCCTGACAGTGGCCGAATTTGTCGCATCTGAAGCATTGAATTTTGGAGACATCAACCTTCTTTCTTTTGTGGGAAGAGTTTGGATGAGAGTCATAATTCCTAGATCGCTTGAAGTATGGTTTCTTTCCTTTTCCTTTAGAGGTGTGGGCTGCCAGCACTTGATCATCTTCATGGTGACTTTTGCGACCATTGCCTCTAGCTTCAAGTCTGCATTCTTCTTGAATGCAATCAGCTCTCAATCTGTCAAATTTAGGGAGATCATCATGTCCACTAATCCCTTGAATAAACGATTCCCAAGGGTGAGGAAGACCATTCATGGCAAGCATGACCAAGTCTTTGTCAGGAATAGAGTCGCCAATAGTGCTAACCTGGTCCTTGAGTTCTGAGATTTTCATGAAGTAAGATATGGCTGATTCTCCTCGAGCCATCTTGATGTGAAGGATCTGACGCCTCAAAGGCAAGGCTCTGCTGTTATTGTTAATCTCATAAAGATCTTTCAAGGTCTGAAACATCACGTTGGCTGAAGATAGGTTGGAAATAATGGGGACAAGATGATCCTTCATGGAATCAATAAGAAATTTCTTAGCCATAATTTTGTTCTTTTTCCAAAGTGCTTTCTCCGCATCATCAGTAGGTTCTTCCGGATCAGAATTTATGTAGGCCAGAAGATCATTTTCCTCTAGAGCAATCAAGATTTTGATCTAGGAAGAGAAGTTGGAAGAACTGTCAAGTCTGTCCTCGACTTTTAAACCGTTAACCATGGTGATGAAGCAAGAAGAATTGTGAAAGAGGCTAGCTGGTCTTTCTGATTCTGGATCGAATTGCCTAAACCCGCTCCGATACCATGTTAAAGTTTGAACCAGAATGATAAGATAAAACAACACACAAAAGGTATAGTCCAGTTACCCTAGGAAAAACCCTCTTGACAGAGGGAAACAACCCAGCCCACAAAAGTAGTACACCTTTATTGAAATGCAAAATATGAAACTACAGAATGTAGCTACTGCCGAATGGAACATGAACAATGACTTAACATATCTCACTGAAAAGATTCATGCGAAAATGTACAGAGCATGAATGGAACATGCATGAACAATACTAGACTCCTAAAGATGCAAACATGCAGATATGTGAATTGCAATGGTCGCATAAAGGTCTGCAGAAGATCACGGTGAATGCCGCATCCGGGTCGTGAGTTGATAGCAAAGTAGACTCACATATGCGGGAGAACATCAACAAAACTGATATAGACCCAATCTTGTGATCCCGATATGTCACATAGAATACACACTGCTCGCTGAAAGAAGGAATCATGAACCGTATGTTGGATTAGAGAGTTACGGGTCGTGAAAACACACCCAATGTCATCTACGCGATCATATGAAAAAAAGAATGAAGAGAGTCCGCAAGAGCAAAACCAAAAGTCGGGAGCACAACGCCAGGTGAGGTGACGTTTCACCTTGCTAGGCGTTATAGCCAGCAAGGCGGAACGTCACCCCTGCAACCGTTACTTGAGTGATAGAGGGGTCGCGCTAGAGGAAAACGTCTGCCAGGGATGACACAACGATACACCGTGGAAGAAGAGGGTCACACGATAGTTATAAGCCACTACGAGAATCGTGGATTCATTCGGTAGTTGAAGGCAGTTACAACCGGGTCCAACTTCCAGCAACGGTTGAAGTGTATAGTGAAGACACAAGTCGTGAACACATATGCACAAAGCACGACATAAGTCTTTGTCGCTGCTATAATAATTCAACAATAGCCACACTCCACAAAAGGGAGGCCCTATTTCATCCCTTTAAATGCCTCACGCCCTAATGAGGGCCAGATCTTTGATTTTAATTGGCCATATTTTTATTTTCAATGCAGATTTTGAAAAGCACTGCCCAGATTTTTGAAATTAAAGGGCTCATTTTTAACATTTCAAAGTAGATTTTTGATATTAGCACCCAGATTTTAATATTTTAAAGCTCAAAATTCTGAACCACATTGCCCAAATTTTATTTTTCAATGCAGGTTTTCGATTTTAACTTGCCCAAATCTTAATTTTAATTGACCAGATTTTGATTTGCTTGGCCCAGATTTTATATTTTCAAGGCCAGATTTTTATTATAATTGGCTCTAATTTCAAATAAATGCCCATAATCTCGAATTTATTGCACAAATCAAATTTATTTGCCCAGAATTTTCAAAATAAATTGAGGTGAAAGGCCTAATTAGTCTCTAAACCCCATTTGGCAAATTAATTTAATTTAGGCCATTTGATCCATTTATTTAATCTTCGTTTCAATGTCCAAAAGACCAAATTCAATTAAAATCGAAAATGACAAGCCTTCAATTACATCGATAATTTTCAAAATCACCATCCAAGTTCAAAATAATTGCTAAGGCCATCAGAATGCCAGGATTAAGAAAAATGAAGCCAAGGCTTGTTCGAAAATGGGGTCCCCAAATCCTTTGGGGCGATGATGTGAAACCTCACAACACATATGTAGACCCAAAAACATATGGCTGGTATCGTGGACTATAAAAGGACCTTTCCTTTTCTTTCCTTAACCCAGCCCCAGGCCATATAATTTTTCAATTTCATCTCAGAATATTCTTCTCACGCTAAGTTAAATTTCCCTTAGATTCATTCCTTGCCATACACATCCAATGGTGGATAAATGTCTGCAATAAAATGGGGATCACTTCCACTTCGTACAAGCTACACAGAATGGCCATGGCTATGTCCATTTTATTGCATCCAACATGTTCTCACGGTTCGAATCCTACCAGGTAACCACCAATTTGTTTTTAAATATCTCTCAAATAGTACAGCTTTATAAACTGAAAACTCCATACATATTCCAGGAAGTTGCTGTCAAATTCAAAGGTTGTCACATGGAGTGGGCAATACTTAACAGCAGGGGGCTTTTGGGAAAAAACTCTAGAAGCTTGGCCTGGTTTAGGGTTTTAAGCAGTTGTTGTTTAAAGCTTAAACGACTTGCAGCTTTTTCCTCACTGTCAGCTCCTCAGGAAGCACCAATGACGATTGAAGCAGATGAGGGGTTTAAGTGGGTTGTTTTGCCTACCAACAAAAACTCTGAGAGTACCCTTCGCATTTGCCACAGAGTATGTTTATTTATCTTTGTATTCTTTCGAAAACAGCCAGCAAAATATACTCCACAAAATTCACAAGTTCTAGCCTTATCAAATTTTGAATATGTGAGTTTACTTGATAGAAGGTTTATGTGAAGCAATGCTATGACAATTTTAAATTCTTCTATTATCATGGACATCGATGCTACATTCGTATAAGCAAATTCCTGTGGACTAATAAGAAGCAATGATCTTGGACATCAATGCTACATTCTTTTGAGAAAATTCTCGTGTATTATTTGGAAGCAATGTTCCATCGATTCCATGGACAAGTTAGAAGCAATTCTATATTGATTTCAACTTTCTCTAGTATTGTTAACATCAATACCACACTAGTCTAGAAAAAAAATATTGGACAAATTAGAACCAAAACTACATCGATTTTAAGTTTTTGAATGCTGTTGCTTTGAGCACTGGGCTCCAATCATCACAGCCCATGCTCATCTCCGAAATTCTCTTCAGCCCAAGCTTCAGCATCAGTGTAGTTGGTTCTTTGTATCTCATGCCATCCACACTTCCAAACGGATGATTTGGCCTATCATCTGGCTTTGCATCCCTCATCTTATTTTCTGTGAATTCAGGATGAAATGCTGATATTGAGTTTGTCGAGGAGCTTGTTTGTACAGAGGGGGCCAACGTTACCTTCATTTGTTTTTTGTCATTTCTCTTCAGTGGTGCATCTTTAATCTCCATTATTTTAATGTGCTAGAGCTTCTGGATTCCACTGTATAAAATTTATTTGTATCAACATTTCAGATCAAACTCCTTGATCCATCATTTTAATTATAATTGCAGTTAGGATGGAATACCTTATAATCTTCTTTTCTGCTAATGGAACATCAAGAGACCACAAAGGGAGTTTGTCTCATCTTTGTAATATAGATGCAGCTCCAAGATCACTATCCCTGCATTGTTCAGCTCTGTAGGCCCTTAATTGTCTTCATTTGGGCACTTTTCTCCATAGTGTGATTCCAATGACTCCAAGGAGGTTGCTTCCCCACCCTCACAGATTGATTCCTTAGATCTATTATATGTTTCCTACCTCTATATTTTAAAAGAGAAGAATTTCTTTTTCCAAATATTGTCAGTGTTGGCTGCTATCAGTGAATCACAACCTAGTAATGCATCATCTGGTTTTTTATGTGATGGTATAAGCATAAAGTTTAATAAAAATGGGCAAGTTCTAATTATCGCCCCGTTTGAGCTATTAGTACTCACAATAATTTGATGCCTTATTGGTTTGCCCTTACCAATTAGAAAGTCAGAGGCCAAATGGTGGGCTTTTCCAACTTCTCCCAGTATCTTTTGGTAGCACATTCAGCTTGGGACCATCAGCAACAACAGTGTTTATTAGGTTCTTGAAAATTTACGTGTGTACTAATGTTGGTCTTTGGGCTAAATTCACAATTAGGGGCATGGGATCAGTCACATGATCTCCTAGATGCTAAGTGAGTTATACCATGATCCACCTTCAGCCCATGTTTGAGTACATGCGTGTTGTTGTCTATAGAATTCAGTTTGGGACGCTTTGCAATAGATCTGTCAATTTGACTGATATGATAGTTTGAAGCATAGAAGCAGAAATATGTATTTAATCACGATTAATCTTGATTAATTGTAGATTGGGCATTCTGCTGATCAATTCCCCTAAAAATATGATTTTTTTGGTCAACTTTAGTCAATGTTTTTTTGAGGATTTTTTGCCGAATAATCGGTAAAAAATGTGATTACTCCTTGCAAAAATCATGAATAACCATCGGAAATTTTTGCTGCAACAAAACTCTAAGCCGTGTCAAAAATTGCCTGGTTTTTCTATTTATTCCCTGTGCAAGCTTGTAGTTTGTATCATCACGAGCAGGATATTGAGCAGTTGTTTGTCATTTGTGATCCCTAAACCCTAAACTCTAAATTGAAAAATTTTCCCCATTTTTTGCTGATTTTTCCCAATTTTTTCGAAAACTACTACTCCTCTGGTCTGCTGATTTTATTCCCCAAACAACTAATGCTCATATGGTTTGAAGTGCTTGCCTCACAATAGCTTTGTGCAACTCTAGTTGATTCAATACTATACTTACATGCTTATGAGAGTAGCAATGTTCATTAGCCATGACATGCTTTATGTTGACTCTTGTATTGAAGAGTTTCTTTTTCTATGCATTGGTTTGGATAGGCAACCTTCTTTACTTTAGCCTATGTGATGGCCAACACTTCTTTGTCTTTAGCTACATCAATTATGTTTATATATATGTCGGATTTTGTTTGGGGCATCCGATATCATCATGATCCCCCAATTTACATTATCTATAGAGCAGTTCCTTATCACCTTGATATTTGGGACAGTCCCTTGCAGGGTGTCCCCACTCATTGCATTGTTGTCATTGTGCTGTATGCTAACCTTGGAGTGAGATTGTATCCAACTCCAACCTCCACCGTTTTTGGTTTGACATCTATTATTGTTGTTATTCTTTTGGTTGCAACTGCTAGCAGATGTGCCTTTATTATTCATTGTCTTCGCGTGTTAGGCAAGGTTAACTTCTTTTGTTGGGAAAAAAATACCTATGTACTTTTGTTCCTCAAATTGTATGAGCAAACTTGATTGTGTTGCTTGTTCTTTGGCCAATCTTGGCAAACATCTTCTTTGGTGTGGCCTTTTGTCTTGTAGTTTATATACCTTAGGTCCTTGAATTCTTTGCTAGTATCTCCTCTATTTTTCCTTCATTTAGAGCATATCTCTCCTTAGAAATTAAACCAACCTTGGTTCATTGTTATTGCTTTCCTTTGAGTCATCACATCTTACTTCTATGTCTAGAGTGTTTCACTTTAAATGTTCATTGCCTTATTGTGTGCACCTTAGTACAATGAACATGGCAACTCCTTCATCTTCCTTTGTAACAAGGGTATCAATTTTTTGACAAACATTGCTTCTTCAATCTAGTAGTAGGTACTTTTTTAATTGATGAGTCTAATATTGCATCCTCAAATGTTTTCATGTTTTTCTTGCCATGTGTTCTAGCTTTCAGCACCAATTTCTTTATACACTTGTAGAAGCCTAAATTTTTTTGTGAAGGCTTAACATAATCTTTCCTTTGAACATTTTTTTGCTGGTTTTGTATTTGATAAGTAGTCAACTACGATTCCCTTTTGTGTGGTTTGGAATGATTTCAACCAACAATGCTTTTGGCTATTTCATTATTTTGTATAAATACCTATGCATGTTTTGCAATGGCTCACTAGATTTCTCGACCCATCACTAATGAATATCAATAAATTTTTCTCCATGGAACTTGGATTGGGTGGTGAATGAATCCTTAGTAGTCATCTTCTTGGTGGGATTTCCTCAAGAAGGTCTGACTTGGATGGTTGTTTGCTCTTCCAACACTATTTGACATGTTTGAATCCTTGCCTATAGTCTTTATAGTATGCATGCTTCTTTGTTTTCTTTCAAGCTCCTTTTGCTCTATTCCAATTCTTTGCTTTGGTGCTCTTGGCTTGGGGTTTTTCGATAGCGAAATTTCAATACCTTGAATATTGATCCCGTGTTTCCTTTGTTTCTTCTATGAGGAAATCTTTAGACTTTGTCTCATAATAGAGACTTCCATCGATTTGAGGGGGTTTTGTTGACTAGGTGCAGTCTTTTGCAACTATTTCTGGCCCAACTTGGTTGACAACAACTAAACTATTGGTGCATTATTATAGCTGCACATTTAGCTATTTTAATTTACTTTATTGCATATTATGCACCTAGGACAAACTTACTTTGTTAGGTTGCATTTGCTAAGGTAGTTAATAATATGTAACCCTTGATTTGAGTTCGCCAAGTGCCATACATCATGCTTGGTTGATGGTAATTAAGTGCTGCATTTGTCCAATCAAGGCGATTGTCTTAGTTCATTAAGTTAGTTCACCTTTTAATTAGGTGTTAACTCATGGATATGTGTAATTTGGATTCATGCATGAAAGTAGTCTATATATTTGTATGTCAGCCATATATGCAATCTTGTTTGCATCCTCCTTATTGGGGTAGCTATTATATTGCTTTTTTCAATCATCTTTATGCTCTTGTTATTTTTGTCATTCCTTTAATCAAGATCTTGGGTTTGTTTGCTTTCTTTACAAATTTTAGACGGTCTAGTTAGTTGTGATTTCTCATTAGCCTATTCTAGGTTTCCCATAGGCTATTCAGTGGTGGTTAGGGTACTCTTGTTTTCTGGGTGACCTTGTTTGTAGTTTCTTGGCTTCCAAATTTGTAGGTAGGGATGTTCGTTGGTGCTTTGGTTGGTGACAATGCTCTTTGTAGCATTCTGGATTTTTTTCAGGTTTGTTCTCCTTAGTCCTTGGAGAACACTGCCATTTATCGTAAATGCTTGTTTCGACACTAGTCATCATCCTTCAACTACAATTATGTTCTAGCATGATTGATTTCCATTTTTGGTGTCTTGGATATTTTTTTTATATTTGCACAAAAGTAATAAAGTGATGTTTTATTATTCACTTTAGTGTATAAATATTAAAAAAATATTTTTTTGTCCCCCAAGTTGGATGCCTAGGAGATGTAGGGTACTTAAGTTGTTTTAAAATATTATGGAGGCCTTTTTGAGGGAAAGTAAAATGTTTAAATTTTTAAATGCTTTATTTTCCTCAAAACTCTATAAATTGGGGTTTCGCTCTCATTTCTCTCATTGAGAGTTTGCACGCATGAAGAAATGCTATTGGAATGAACAAAGGAGTTCTTTCAAGTGTTGTTGAGGATGAGACCCCTTTTCAATCTTGCTGACTTCTGTGGTGAGAGACCCACCCTAGCTGGTTTGGTATTTTCACTCAGGAAATACATTGTTTTTCATGAAGATTTTGGATTCAAAGTTTCAGAAAAAATATGAAGATTGTTAAGATATTATAAATGAAAGTTTGTTTTTTAGTTTTGGAGTGTATGCAAAGAATTTTAGAGGGGTTCAAGCTGATTGCAGGGTTCCTTGAGCTGGGTCGTACACTTCATTATGAGGGTATTACCCCTTGAATGATTAGTGCAATGGATATGGGTACTCTTTCAATGTAATTTTCTCTGCTAGGCGTCCTATTTGTACCTATTGCAGGGAGTTATTAGCTGGGAAATCAATTTTTTAGGGAGGCCGTACTGTACTTGCAGGCAATACATCCTCTTTCAGATGGGCATGTGAGTTTCGAGGGGTGTTGAATGGTTTTGGTCTCAGTTTCTGCACAGACCTGGATGCATAGACCCCAAGAATCATTGGTGATTGTTCCCAGGGAAGGCAAGGTCAAGTGAAATTATCATGGATTTTTGGTGGTAATCACCCCTGTTCTTAAGCACCCATTTCCAGCAAGCATGGGACTGTAATTTCTTCTGAGACTGCGAGTTTGGGGTATTTGTCGTGTTTGGAGGGCTATTGGATAGCTGGGAGCAAGTTTGAGGTGATATCATTGGCGGTAGGAAGCAGACCTATCATTTGATGCCATTTCGTGGAGGTTTATGACTGTTTACATCTGCATTGATTGCAGCCACCTGTGATTGAGTGTTAGTTGATCAAAAAGCCCTGTATTTCGTCAGATGAATACATTCTCCAGGGTGCACTTTATGTAAAACTCATATGAATGTTTCATCATGTAATAGAGTTTACAAACTAGTAGCTGTTCCAAGATTTATGATCAGCCATTGTAATGAGAATTGAATTGTAAGCTCAGTCCTTTATGACAGCAAAAAAACTTAACGCATTGTTTCTTAATCTATGTTATTGCAATTCTGTGAAAACATTATTGGTGACTTGTTTCAAAAAAAATTACTAGAAGGGAGTGCTCTTACACATGGTATCAAAGCTCACTGGCGATTCAAGGTATGCTTATTTCCATTGAGGATCTAGGGTACCATTTCATGGCATTGTGTCATAGAGTCACTTCAAGAATTGGTGGAACAGATCTAAGTTCACCATCATTTCGAAAAGGTCTTGAATAGTCAATTTTGCCTTTTGTTTCATTCAAATTGGACATCAAAGGTCAAATCTATAAGGGTTTGTAGTGGGAAGTTGTTGGGAATATTTTGCAACTCACACTAGTTTTATGATATTTTTTGCAATTTTAACTTTTCTATTGCATTTGGAGCACCCACATACCTAGGATTGTTGTCAAATCATCATTTGTCCACCACTTTGGTTAGAGCTCTCAATTTTTTTTCTCAACCCTTATTGTATAGATGACATGGTCATTGGCATTGGCACATTCTTTGTGTAGTGCAATCGACATCTTTGTGCAATCATCATCATTTGCCAAGTGTAAAAATTACAATTTATTTTTGATTGATTACAATTTTATTATTTAGGGTCTATAGTTATTGGTTGGGGTTATGGTTGGGGGTGAAGATGTTGATGTTAGTGGATGCAAAATTGCCTTGCTTGGTGCTAGCCTACCTTGCATTGATGGAAACCATGTATCCTCTTAGACTACTTGAAAATTGCTTTAGTCGTAACCTTCTTTCTGGGTGGGAAACGATTGCAGTCAAGGATGGTGGATCCAATGAAGGACAGTCCAAACCTTGCAGCCAAAAGAATTACACAGCAGATTACTCAACAATGCAACACAAGGTAATTGTTCAACACTGATTTTCATTAACATGCCTAGCTGTAAGGCCTTCCGGGTTAGGGCCAATTACAATCAGAAAACAATTTTGCAAGATCCACAACCAGATCCAATACAATCTCAGCTAGTTCAGTTCTGAAGACAATCAGAAGTTGATGGAAACCCTAAGGCAGATCTAAACTTGAGCTCGCAAGCCTCCAAGCAATCTCCTTGTTCCCAAGTATGCAACCCCTAGCTCTACTACAAAGGACTATCAGATTACAATCTGATCTGCAAGAACATCAAGAACTTTTCCACAACTTTGCCAACTTCAGCTTTCAGAACCTCAGATCTGACTTACTAAGTTTTCCAAGTCATGAACCTTTCTTCTCTCCTTTATCTATCTTCTGTCTGTCCCTTAAACATCTACCCAAGCCCTCCTTAAATACTAATCATCAGCCACAAGTTGGCTAGATGAAACCCTTAACTCCCCCAAATAATAATTAAATGCCATACAAGACGGCTTACAAATGTATACAAACATTTAATTCTGCATGTCGGCCCAAGACAATGGCTACCAACAATTAATTCACCAAGTCGGCTCAACAAATCACACAGAACTCCAATTGGTAAGTTAGAACTACCGAGCGACAGTAAAATTACCGAGCACCAGTATCGACCGAGCACCATAGGCATGATCGAGCAACACTTTCACCGAGCGCCAGGGACTACTGAGTTCCTTCAATGACCGAGCTTCCTTCAATGACCAAGACCGTCGGTCAAGGCTGCAACCGAGTAAAACCAGCCAAAACACAAACACTCCATGCAGTTTATCGAGGACACAGAATGCCCTTGCCCTAACCTTGAATGCCCTTGCATCAGTTATGGTTGGGGGTGAAGATGTTGATGTTAGTGGATGCAAAATTGCCTTGCTTGGTGCTAGACTACCTTGCATTGATAGAAACCATGTATCCTCTTAGACTACTTGAAAATTGCTTGTGAGTCGTAACCTTCTTTCTGGGTGGGAAACGATTGCTAGTGGTGCATGACATTAATTGGGGACAAGGTATTGTAGGTATTGTAGGTGGTAATACCTGCAATCCATACCCCTTCGACCTACGAGTGGAGTCATTACTATTACCACTCAATCATCTCTACTAACTATAGTTGGGAGGGAGATCTTGGTCATTGATTGACTTAGTATTGTTGCCAATAGTCCCCTATAGCCTCATATTGTCTAGTTAACCCAAATACCACTTGTATACCTGTAGTAGTTTTTTTCCCCTTCAAATGGCATTTTGTCTCTCAAATGGTTAGTTTTCAAACTTCCCGAGCAATCTTTGAGAAACCACTAGTATTTTTGAGGTCACGAGACCATATAGAATATTCTTGGCATATTTTGTTTGTGGTGGCTATTATGTAGTATTTTTTAACAAGGTCACATGGTTTTCTATTAGTGCAAGGTAGTTGGTGTTAGGTAGGTTGATTATAAACAACTGATGCATTGTAGTTAATACACTTGTTGTTTATGATGGGAACATGTCCCACATGTAAACAACTAGTGCACATAAACAACTATGCATTAACACAATTAGAATACATCAATTGTTTACATGAAGTGGTTGAAGTGGTTAGGCAGCATGGTTTACATTTGTTGATGTTATATTGAATCATTTTCTTTATTTCCCAACTTTGCTCCCACTTCATTGGTAGTTTGGATTTGACATTTTTACTTTGTAGGTCTCTTTCTTGGCCATCTAGGCTCAAATTGTAGTGCAATTTTTTTGGGTTAACTTTCAATGGCTTTGTAGTGTTGCATCCCTATTTATGATTTTGATATCTGATTTTTCTAGAATGTATAGTTTTATATAGGTTTTGCTGAGTAGTTCTTGTTTTGAGAACTTTCAGGGTTTTGTGTAAGCTCATAAAAGCTCCTCTTTAGGTGCCCCTTTTTTGAAAGTGTGTTTTTATGCAAACTTTATATTGGTACCTTTTGTTTGTTTAAGTTCACTTTGCATGTTTTGGCTAGCGCCCTTCATTTTTGTTGGGTGTTCTCTTGATTGAATGTTATGGGAGGGTTCTTTGATTAAGTCAATTATAATTGCACTTTATAAATTGGCAACATCATGTTTGCTAGGGGGTCTGTTGATTAGTCCTTTGATTGACTAGTTTTGCTAGGGTTTCATCGTGTTCTCATCAATGTGCTTGCAATTTTGTTGTTACTTTGGATTATGAAAGCTATTCATTTTAGAAAGAAGGGCTCAATAGTCATTGCATCAAACATTTTTACTACCCTATCTCCATGAATTTATTTTTGAGCTAGGTGATCCACATCAAAAGCTTGCATGGCTTGACAACAATGAACAAATCCTTGGAATCATTGATTTCATCATTTCCAAGGATATTTTGCATTGTACAGACTCACAAAGCACATAAAGTTCCCTTTGACCACTTTCATTGCTTGGACATCATCAAGCTATTGCATGGAGATCTTGAGTTAGCATCTGAATGTGATGCGTTTGTCATGTCCTATAATGTCCCCTTCCACCTAGTTTCCTACAGGACTTATTAACCCTTTTAATTTTGGTCAGCTATAGTTGGGAGAAAGGGAATTAATTATTTTAATTATCTAGGATTATCCTACAAAAGTTAATTAATGTTATTTAATTAATTTAATAAATTTATAAATTGATTTTAATGGTTATTTAAGTGAGATTTAAATAAAGTCACGTTATTATTTCCTTCAGATCAAATATTTATTAAAAAGAGAAGGATAACCTAAAAGGTGTCTAGAAGCTTCTTTGGTGGTTATAGAAGAGGAGCTTGGGCCTCATTTGAGATATGCTTGGTTGTTTACTCATTTTGATATTGGAGAGCTTCTTGGAGATTGGAACATAGGAAGAAAACCCTAAGGAATTTCTGGTTTCGATAGTGAGACTATCTGCCCTGGCTGATATTGGGAAATATCTTAGATATTTCATTGTGCATTCACAGTTGTTTATTTCAAATTTGTGAATTCTCTATAGGGACAGAGTTCAGAAGTTTGGGGATATCATTATAATATATGCGAGGAAGATATGCATGCCACTTTAAAATAATATTTACACTTTACAATGAAGTTTAATGCTGGGTGTGGAGTTCTTTTCTAGTTGCCAACATCATGTGTTGAATTGTGGCATTTCAAAGAAGAGTTTAAGCACAGCTTGAAGATTGTGGGAATTTGTTATGGCTGGGTGTAAGGTGACCTTGGGCGTACCTCCTAACTTTGGTGTGAGTAGCCTACAACAGCTGCAAACTCCTATTCCAAACACTGGTTTATATCTTGTGGGACAGATTTCAGAAGTTTGGGGATATCATGATAATATATGTGAGGAAGATATGCATGCCACTTAAAAATATTATTTACAGTTTGCAATGAAGTTTAATGCTGGGTGTGGAGTTCTTTTCTAGATGCCAACATCATGTGTTGAATTGTGGTATTTCAAAGAAGAGTTTAAGCACAGCTTGAAGATTGTGGGAGTTTGTTATGGCTGGGTGTAAGGTGACCTTGGGCGTACCTCATAACTTTGGTGTGAGTACCCTACAACAGCTGCAAACTCCTATTCCAAACACTGGTTTACATCTTGTGGCACGAGCCTCCTTTGTCCATGTACTTTACTCTGCATTAGTGGCTCTCATGTTGGCACGGAATAAGGATTGAAGTTTGAAATTGCTACTGGCAACAAATATTGGTGAGATCACTGTAGTATGATATTGTGAGAAGATTTCTGTTGTCTCTGTCATTGCCGGAGCTGGATCCTTTATGCATTATGTGGTTGCATGGCACCCCCAACACAGACATTCCAACTGTTGATATCTTACAACTTGTAATCTGTATCTTTTTTGATACATCAGAATTTCATTACATGTGTGTGCACTGTGTATTGCTGTGTACTTATTCAGCTTTTCTTATATTTCAAAATATATGCTATATTTTTTTGCTATTTCATACTTGCTATGTCCAATTGAAGTTAATGAGATTGTAAACCAAATCAATAAAACACGTTGAACATTCAAATCTGAAACAATATACACATACAGCCAATACTTGCTATGTCAAAGCAAAGTTCATGAGATCATAAACCAAATCAATAAAACATGTTGAACATTCAAATCTGAAACAATATACACAAACAGCCAGCTGTTTATTTCTGGGTTAAATTCAGGGCCAAATTGAAATGGATCTTTACATGTCCTCTCTTTTGATGATTCCTGGGGTGGACCAAAACACACATTTCCAGATTCCACCATCTTCTCTGATCCTATTTTGTTATGTTCTCCATCTCTATCACCCATGTGTTTGCCCAAGTCCCTTGACGTTTCTAAGGATGGGAGCATGTTGAATTTCTTCAGCTTATGTAAGTCATCAGAGTTAATAGAGTTTCCCTTCTTGG
Organism: Chamaecyparis obtusa; assembly: GCA_027943335.1. Classification (NCBI taxonomy): domain Eukaryota; kingdom Viridiplantae; phylum Streptophyta; class Pinopsida; order Cupressales; family Cupressaceae; genus Chamaecyparis; species Chamaecyparis obtusa. The sequence continues at coordinate 142,744 of BSBK01010899.1, forward strand.
CATGCCCTCTCCTCTATTTTGGTCGGGTTATCAAACTTACCCATACTGACATGCCTCTTGATCATTCCCCGCTTTCACTCCTTACCTTATTAGGACTTCAAGGTTTCTTATGCTCTCATACCTCACTACGAATCCTGATCCTACACATGCCTTTGTTATGAAGTTGGACTTCTCTTTGGGGTACCTCGTCTTCGAATTCAAACCGTTGATTGAAGGCACGAGCCATGAGGCATCATTTACATCCATCATTGAATTCAAACTCTCTTTTCACTATTCATGTCCAGCAACTACCTTGCATGCTGGGTGCATCATTAATGCTTGTAGTGATGATGGAACTCTCCAAGGGATTCCAACTGGTACAAAAGGCTCAACCTAATCCTTCAAGAATCGGTCCACATTGACCTCCAACTGGGCACACAATATAAATTTCTTTAACTACTATTAATGTGGTAGTTAAGGTTTTGAATCCAAAGGGGATTTTCACCATAATTGCTTAGTAGTAGACCTTAGGGAACCCTCTGTACTTGTCAAGCTCATTTACGCACACAGTTTTGGTGTGATTCGAAGGGAAATGCTGCTCAACAGTGTAATATCCCCTTTTGGGATCACCTTATACTTTGCCTTAAATTCACAAATCCGAAATGTAACACGAGCAAAAATGTAGTTATAGATGTATTTCATACTCAAATAAGATGAGATAAGCTGTATAAATATCTGAGGCCTGATTTCTCATATCAGGTTGATCTCTTAGATTTATCTCCTTTATCAATTTGAATTCTTTTGCTCAGTCTGCTCTCAAAATCTGAATAATACTCTTTTATTGTTGCTCCTCCTTTTTTTGCTTGGAATGAAATCTCCTTTATAATTTATTGGTGAAAGGGTCTCCACCTTTCATTAGAATCAAGTCACCACTTTTCTTTTTTGCCTTTGAGAATAATATATTATTCCCCAAATTGGTCTCCCTTGGATGTCCTCCTCAAACGAAACATCTTTCCCTCTATATCTTCCAATGTGGGGGAGAGTAACACCTCCTCATCATGGATGCCCTTTGCAAAGGTCACAACCTTCCACAATTACCACCCTTTGGACGAGTCACAACCCTTCATCATTTATGCCCTTTGAAAGAGTCACAATCCATCATAATTGTTCCTCTTTGAAAGAGTTACAAACCTTTATAATTCCCACCTTTTCGAAGAGTCACAACCCTTAATAACTGTTGCCCTTTGAAGGAGTCACTCATTTATTTTCTTCTCATTTCATTTTTCTCTTCTATTAATTCTTCCTTGTTTCACACCTTCCCTTTTCTCTTCCTTCCTCTCACTCCCTTTCAAATGAAGTTCTCTTATCCCTTTTTATATCTCATGTTTGAGGGAGTCACAACTTTTCATTTCATGCCTTTTGACCCTTCATTAACTTAACTAAATTTAATTAAATTAGGAATGGGAGAGAGAGGCGGAGCCTTTAGGGTTTCAAGATTGTGTGAAGATGTTGAAGAGTACTCAAACGACGACGATGGCGGTGGAGCATATGTTGTGCAGCGCCTTGTTTTGGGTGTTGCACTGTGCGGTAGGGGCTGCTGGCATGGAGGTCCAAGCTGGTCGGCGATTTTTGCTTCCAGCTTCTTATTGACCCTTGTTCTCTGTCTTGCTAGGCGTCTGCTGCGGCGGTTGGTTTTCTGTCCTTTGTGTTGTTTAAAAGGAGCGGAGCACCTAGGGTTTTAGGCAGCAAAGGCAAGACTTCAGGTTGCTCTGAGGGATTTTCTGAGGACAACAATGATGGATTAGGCAAGTATTTTGCCTTTCTTAGCTGGGAGGAGATGCTTTTTCCTACATCAATAGTTTTTTTGTCAGTTTTCTTGCTCCAATCTAGCGGGTGCTTGTTTGTGTTGGAGGGGTTTGTTGCTGGGACTGTCTTGAAGCCTGAGATGGTCCGGTTTTTTTGTTGGGCTGGCGGTTCTTCTGTCTTTAGCATGGCCAGGTCAGCCTACGATGGTTCTACTCTCATTCTGATTGAGAGCATGAACAGGGTTGAGGTGCTTGTTTTGTGTAGTGTTTCGGCCTTGGTGTTCACAGTGGAGGGGCTTTTTTGGCCCTGTTTCTTTGTTGGTTGTGAGTGTGGCTATCCTCTATCTCTTTGTGGTTTTTGGACCTCTTGGCTTTGTTTCTTAGTGTGGAGAGATGGTGTCATAGCCATGTTGCATGCTGGCGCAAGGGATGTTCTTGGACTGGGGATGACTTTGATGTCTCTCGATGGTGTTTGCTTCTTTTGCCTCCATGTTTCTCAACTAAGCGGTTTTCACCTTTTCTTCTGAAGGCTTGTGGTTGGGTGTGGGATGATGCTTTTGGGCTTTATTTATCCACCCATCTCCTCCTTGGGAGGTAGAGTTCTTTTCTTTTTTGGTTTGTTATGCGTTGGAGCGTTCCTTTTTGCAGATAGAGGTGTGTTGTATCCTCTGCACTTTGGAGTTGGTGTTTTGGGTTTGCCCCTATTTTGGTCATGATGGTTCTTGTTTGGTGCGGTTTGGAGAGAGGTGTCTTAGCTTGTTCTTGGAGCTCGGGGCCGGGGTGCTTCTTTGTTCCTTGTTCGTTTTTGGTCCTTGGTGTTGTTTGGGAGGTTTTTCTTCAAGCGTTGCTGGCTTCCTGATTGTTGGAGTGGGGAAGTTGGACAGTTCTGATTTTTTAAAGGAAGGGTGCTTTGATGAGATTAGGCCTTCTGATTTTCTTCTTCTCTTTAGGAGACCTCTTCCTTTGAAGGTGTTCTCTTTGGGAGGCATCTTTTTGTGGGAGATTGGTTTGCTGGTTGCAAAGGTTGGGAAGTTGGTTGGTTCTAAATTTCTTCAGGAGGGGGCTTTGATGATCTCAGACCTCCTATTTTCCTTCTCTTCAGGGTTCCTCTTTCGCTGGAGGTGTCTTCTAGTGGTGATGATGTTTGGTGCAGGTGCTGGGGTGGATCCTCTTTGTGGCATTTTGGATTCTTTTTAGTTGAGATGTTGAGTATGGCTGGTTCTGATTTTCTTAAGTTAGGGCGCCTTGATGATTATAGAACCCTTTGTTTCTCTCTGTCTCCGAAGGTGTTCTTTCCTATTGGAGGTGAATCCCCTTGCTGCTAGTGTTTGTGCTGAGGTTTGTTCTTTGGTAAGCTTCTCTTTGAGGGAAGTTGGTATCTTGGTTGCTGAGGTTGGGGAGTCGACTGGTGCTAATTTTCTTAAGGGAGGGGGCTTTGACGATCTTAGACCTTCTGATTTCCTTCTTCTCTTCAGGGTGCCTCTTTCATTGGAGGTGTCTTCTAGTGGTGGTGGTGTTTGATGCAGGTGTTGGGGTGGATCCTCTCTGTGGGATTTTGGATTCTTATTAGTTGAGATGAGGTGGATGGTTGGTTTTGATTTTCTTAAGAAAGGGTGCCTTGATGACCTCAGACCTTCTGTTTCTCTCTGTCTCCTAAGGCGTCCTTTCCTATTGGAGGTTAATCCTCTTGTTGCTGGTGTTTGGTTTTTGGGAGGTTGCTCCTCGAGGGATGATGTTATCCTGTTTGTTGAGGTGGGGAAGTTAGCTAGTGCTGATTTTCTTAAGGGAGGGGGCTTTGATGATTTCAGCCTTTCAGATTTCCTCCACTTTAGTGTCCCTTTTCCTTTGGAGGTGTTTTCCTTTTGTGATGGGGTCTGTTTTTTGGGAGGCTTCTCTTTGTTGGAAGTTGGTATTCTAGTCGTTGAGGTTGGGGAGTCGGCTGGTGCTGATTTTCTTAAGGGAGGGGGCTTTGATGATCTCTGACCTTTTGATTTCCTCCTCTTCAGGGTTCTTCTTTCGTAGGAGGTGTCTTCTCTAGGTGTTGGTTTTTGGTGCAGTAGTTTGGGTGGATCCTTTCTGCGGAAGTTTGGGTTTCTATTAGTTGAGATGGGGATGTTGGCTGGTTTTGAGTTTTTTAAGTATGGGTGCCTTGATGATCTCAGACTCTCTGATTCTCCTTGTCTCCTATGGGATCCTTTCTTGCTGGACATGATTCCCCTTGCTGCTTGTGTTGGGTTTTCGAGAGGTTTCTCTTCATGGGTTGATGGTGTTCTGCTTGTTGAGGTGTGGAATTTTGCTGGTGCTGACTTTCTTAAGGGAGGGAGCTTTGATGATTTCAGTCCTTCTGATTTCCTCCCTCTTTTTGGGGTCCTTCCATTGGATATGATCTCTCTTGGTGCTGGTGTTTGGCGGTTTTGGGCTTTTGGGGAGTTGGGGGTGGAAGTTTGTGTTATGAGGTGGCAACATTTGCGCTTCTACCGCTTCTTCATGTGCTTGGTATCTTCTTTGTCTCTCTTGGCTGCTCCTATGGAGGTGGGATCCTCTTCTATTGAGGTGGAGAGGAGTTTGGCAGTTGAGGAGGTGGCTCTTGGATGGTTGGCTGGTTGGCTTTTCGATGGTCATTTTTACGAGGCAACTTCTTTTGATGGTTTTGGGAGCCATGGTAAAACCCATTGTCAAGGTTTATGGTGCCCTCAAAACCCCTTAGATCTCCTTAATTGGAAAACTCTTTTAGTTGGTTTGGGGATCCTTTCAAAGCCCCTTAGTTTCAACTGGATTTATGATGATCAATCTTTTGAAGTAGTTATCGTGGATGGTTTTGGGAGCCATGTTAAAACCCATTGTTATGGTTTGGGGAGCCCTTCAAAACCTCATGTTGTGAAGTCCTCTTTATCTTCATCTTGCACATGTTGATGATGATGTTTTCCTTTGGGCATGTTTTCTTATTTTAGGTGGAAGTGCTTGATGTAGGTGGAAATGCATGATGTGGAGTGGGCACATGCCCAAGCTTTAGGTGGAAATGATGACTGGAGGTGGGCGCAATTTCACCTTTTAGGTGGAAATTATCTAGTTCCTTGAGCAAAAATTTGAAATGCTCTTTTCCTTGGAGTTCAAATGAGAAGTTTAGGTGGAAATCCTCAAGATTTTCATTTTCAACTTGAAACTCACTCGAGTCTTCACATTTTTTCATCTAAGGATCTTTTAAGTTTGAGATTTTCCACACGTCTCTGCCTAGCAACTTGAATTTTAATTTACCCTTAGTATTTCCAACTTAGATGGCTCATTTTCCCAAATTAGCATTTATCTAGGGCTTATTTCTGGATATCATCCTTGACTGCTGGGAATTCTGATTATTTTCGCTAGGTTCTGTTTGTAGTTTTCTCTAATTTAGATCTGATTCCTCTTCATTTTGATAGATATCTGATACAGTTCGCCTTCAATTTGATGAGAATTTACATTTTTTAATTCTGATTTTTGTGCAGGATTCTGCTTATGCTGATTAGAATTCTTTGGATCTGATTTGCTTTTATTCGCTTCTTGAAATCGCACCTTATATTTGCTCAAATTCGTCTTGCATCTGGCTTAAATTCATTAAGCTCTCCCTTCAAAATGAAATTCTGATCAGATTCGCCTTATCTCTGTATGAAGATCTCCTTTCAATTGCCTCAAGCTTGGCTTAAATTCAGATCGAAATTGTGACCCTACTATCAATTGATTTAAATTTAAATTATGCATTTTAAACCTTTCCCATGAGTGCTCAGCTTGAGAATGACCCATGGCCAACCTCAACATTTGCTTTGCATTTTGAATTACTTCTTTTCCTCTGGGGTGGGATTTTGGGTTTTAGGTGGAAGTGAAAATGTCTTTTGGGGGGTGGATTTCAAATTTTAGGTGGAAATGCAAGCACAAGGGGGGGGGGAAGGGAGAGGGGGGGCACATTTGAGATTTTTAGGTGGAAATGCAAGCACAAGTTGAGCACAAATCTTGATTTTAGGTGGAAATCCTCAATTCCTTTGTATGCAAATAATGTTTTAGGTGGAAATGAAAATGCTTTGGGCAGACTTGAGAGTTTTAGGTGGAAGTGGCGAAAGAAAATCAAGTTTTACGTGGAACTAGTGAAGGAAAATCAAGTTTTAGGTGGAAATGGAAGTGAAAACTTGATTTTTAGGTGGAAATGGGGGGAAAAAACTTGGATTTGAGCTAGAATTCTAAGGATCTTTCATTTTTGCTTGGAATTCTCTTGAATTCTTCATTTCCAACTAAGGATTTTTAGAATTTTTTCCTTGTTTTCCTTTTTCAAGTTTGGAAATTTTATCTTTCCTTACTTAACAAAACTTGAATTTTCATTTCCACTTACGCTTTTACAAATTTCACCCTTGATGCCTTGATTCCCAACCTTGAAAATATTTTGACATCATTTTTTACAACTTTTAAATTTTCATAACTTCACCTTCCATTCCCTACCCTGACACAACTTTTTCAACTCCACCCTTATCAGACAATTTTTTTAGTAATATCAACTTATGTAAGTATCGAATTGGGGCATGGACCTAGAGGCGGATTTCCTAAAGGAAATCATCCTCAATCATAGATTTTGCAATTGATATTCAATACTTGGGACATTTCCTCATTCAACACCTCAACCTAGGGAATTCCTGACTTGACCCACCTATCCCTTAAGAGCCAAGAGACTAAGAAACCCAAAAATGTTGCCGAGCTAAGGACAATTACACTAACACTAAGCTAGAAAGAAAAAAGAATGGGGGTCCCTATTTGCAATTGGGTGTGTGTGTTTACAACTCAACAACTTCTACACTTCTATCATCTTGTTGTGCTGTCAATTATTATTGCTTGACTTTGACTCTATATAAAGTTGATCTGGCTTCACAATGGCAACTGCGCCATATGTTACCTAATTAATCTACACTACCAATGTAGTTATTTGTAGTACAAGATAAGACTAGCAATTCATGCCAAGAAAGGTTGCTCAAGGATGTAACCGTTGATGCTATATTCCAGAGGTAGTGTTTAATTACAATTACAATGTAAGCAGTACTCATGGAGGACCTTGTATAAATCAATGCCCTTTCCCTCACTGTGGAATTACTATTTGAAGGGCCAACTGCTGTCAGTTGGGTTCAATTGTTTATAGCCATGTGATAAGTTGCACTACCACAGCGAACAATTAGAATAACAAACTAAGTCAGCAGCACATGCATTAATATAATATAATAAAAAATACCATCTACCTTCACAATTGGGCTTAATTTTCATATTATCATAGAGCCAACATCATTTTATCACATAGGCAACTGAGATTTGCATTCTACTAATTTTATGCTGTTGAAATTGGAAATTCACATGGGGTTTCTGAAGGTTGAAATGAGACAAGTATGGGCCCTTCCAATTCATGTTTTTCTAAAAGGGACAGCGTTGTGGAAAAGCAGGGTTAATGTGTCAAAACAGGCATAGCTAAAGTGCAGATGTTGTTTTGTAACATAATTATTTCTCTCTTCTCTTTGGAAAACTATCATCTGTGCCTTGCGTGGAGTCATAATTAAGTTGAACACCCCAGCTTTTGTAATTATCTTACGACTAAGGAAGTGTTTAAATTTTATTTAGTAAGTTCGCGATATCATATTTAGAAGCTATGAAACTATAGTTTGTTAAATACTGATAAATTTCAATTGATTATAGTAAGGTTGCATAACTTTACAAAATCTAATATTAACAGTATACATGATTGCAGAGTGCTCATGTGCTGGCCATGGCAGTGCAAAAAGCTTTTCCAGATGCTAAGGTTACAATAGGTCCATGGATTGAAAGGGGTTTTTATTATGATTTTGATATGCAGCCTGTAACAGACAAGGATTTAAAGAAAATCAAGAAAGAAATGGTAAATGTGATGTTTGTGTGTTAGTAGATTATTCTTAATTTAAAAAATTATGATCTGGAGATTTCATAGTTGCCTGTTTTTACATATTTAGTGACTCATAATATCACTGATTTTGGTGCAAGGAAAAAATGAAGCTAACAGACCCTAAGGACTACCATTGATGTGACATTGCTTGTAGGATTATATTATAAAGAAGAATCTACCTTTAATAAGGGAAGAGGTTTCCAGGGAGGAAGCAGCGCAACGGATAAGGGCCATCAATGAACCATACAAATTGGAAATCCTTGAAAGCATTAAATCTGAACCAATCACTATCTACCATATTGGTAAGAGCAAAAGTCATATTGGTTCTTTATTTTCCTCCTTGAACTGGATTTTCTAATAAGAAAAAATCTTTTAAAATGTGAATTCTAGCATGGGGGTGGAACATGATAGCCCCCTTCTGTGTAAGAGTCACAACAAGCACTTGGTCTGTTTTGTTTGATGCATTTAATTGAAGCTATGACTCAATATTTGTATGCAAATGTCATGTTAGATTATCAGCATCAAAAGGGAAGTAATTCTACTAATTAGTCTTCACATTGGGTTTTTCCCAGACACTCTTCTTGAATGGGATTTAGTGCTGTAGTGCAGTATTTCTCTGGAATTATCTGTCCTAATAACCAGGCTTCAAGAACTTTGGATGAAAGTGGTAAATTTGTTTTTAGCTCCTATTTTATTCAAAGGCTTATGATAGTGAGGGTTTGGCTTGGGTGAAAATTTGTGATATAAGCGTTCAATGTGCTCATCTTGGCTCATCTTGGGGTTGACGGCATTGTAATCTGTCTTTTGCAAGACAACACAATGGAATAGCGTGAGTTAAAACCTCCCTTCAAATTAGGATGGGAAGCTCCACAAGCTCCAACTAAATCTAAAACTAAATTAAACCAACCCTAGACTAAAACTATAGGCAAAATATACATATATGCATGCTTTACAAAATTTTATTGAGGGGGTTGCATAAATTTAAATGATTAATGTCTTTTCTTCGGCCTGGGATACATACACTAAACTGTTAAAAATCAAGCCCTGTAGATGTGATTTTCAGATACTGAATGGAAAGAAACTATCCAGACACAAACACAACTTCCTATTGGCTAAAACAGAGATTAGTATTCAACAACAAACAAGGTTATTCTAGGAAATGAAGGGCTATGTTGTATGCAAAGCTACAATCCAAATAAATGAATACGATCAATACAAATCCTAAGAATGTCTCGTGTACAAGGCATATATTTGTAGGCTACAATATATAACTGCTAGGGATTTGAGAACAATAATTAAATATCCCATAAAGAAAAGCTTTTGTGAACTCTGTATTTTTTTGTATTTCATTTCTAAATTCTAAGCAATACCAAGGCAACATTGCAATACTAATCAATATGTAAATACTAATATTACTGATCGAACTTCTTGCATAACAACCAATTAATAAACAACAGATTGATATTTATTGATTTAAATAGTTACATACAACCAACAGTTATGCATTTGTAATTCAAAATTATATAGATAAACAACTTCCTACTCGTAGCAGTGAAGTAGCAGTGATCAAGGCAGAATAGACAGCTAGGTACTGTTGTGAGGTTTTCACTCCATTGTCCCATTGCAAATGGGGACCCCCTCTTTTCGCTCGTAGTTGTTAGGTTTCAGCAGTTGAGGCGACAGTTTAAAGCTCAAAAGGATTAAGAAGTGGTAAGTGATCAAGTTGTCAAGCTGCAAGTGCAAATAGGAGTGTCAAAATTAAGGTTACACTAGGTCAAGTTGCAATGGATGGAGATAAAATTCCTAAGTCCATTAGTATTTTGGCTAGTCAAATAGTCCAAAATTCATTATAAAGACATATTTTGTGCGTAAGGGCTTTTAAATTCTTATAAAAATTGATTTTCCATTCTTAAATTATGCAAAATCCTTATGAAAATCAAATTTTCCTTATAAAAATGCACTAAGTCCCAATGGAACTAGAATTTCCACTCCAAAAATGCACTAAGTTCCGATGGAAATAAAATCTCCACTCCAAAAATACACTAAGTCTCGATGGAAATAGAATTTCCACTCCAAAAGTCCACTTAGTCCTGATGGAAATAGAATTTCCACTTGAGAAATCATGAAAGTCCTTATGAAGGTTGTTTTTCCACTCATGAGGAGAGAATTGTAATAAAACTAAGTGTTGGGTCAACTAGTCCCTACGGAGGTCATTTTTCCCCTCCTGGATATCAGGAACAAGGACAAAAGGTAAGAGTCCCTTTGCACATCAATTTTCCACTGGACTCTATACTTCGAAAATTTTGAGAAAATTGTAAAGTCCTTATGGACAAGGATTTTCCTTTGTCCCGATGAAGATGGTTTTTCCACTGGGCCCTATACTTGAAATTTTTTGCGCTGGGAAGTCAGGAAAGTCCTTATGGATGAAGAATCTCCACTTGTCCTTTTGCATATGAAATTTTCCCTAGTTTAGATGAAGTTCGTTTTCCCTTGGAGGCCATGAAAATGCCACATGTTGAGGATGATGTTTGTCCACATGGAGATTGATTTTCCCTTTTTGGACAAGGAAAATAAACAAAGTGAAGTCTCTATGAAGTTCGAATTTCCCCTTTGGGGATAATTAGGGGAACAATGAAAGTTTGATAAGTCCTCGTGGAGTTCGATTTTCCCTTGACGAAAACATGAAATGAAATTTAATAAAACAAAAGGGAAATCAATTAAATTACCTTATACACTAGTTTCAAGGTGGTATTTTTTAATCCTGCATTGGCTGTGTGGGTAAGATTTCAACTGAAAACTCCTTTAAAAGAACCTCCAACAGCAATAAGGAAGTACAAAATAGATGGTGGATTGACTTTAAAGGTCAAGGGTGGTCAAAGTAAGAGCCAAGTAATTAATAAGAAAATCGTCTAAGGGGTGGAGAGCTGAAATTCGAACCACAAGGAGGAAATATCAGAGGTGGCCAAAGAAATCAGCTTGCAAGAGAATTGTGAAGAAAGAAAATCAGATTTTTTTTAGACCATGGTAAGCATCCAAATGATGAGTTGATGGGAAATATGAATGTTTTCATATCTAAATCTGAAAATTCTCCTATAGGGGCCGATTTTCATAAAAACCCTTAGAAATATTTTTAGTCACCAAATCACATGGAAATGTGTTGCAGGCTGTTTGTTTGAAGGATAAAAATCTGAGTTTCAGGACCAAGCTAGGGAAACCAAGAGGGCTGTAAGTGTGATGTCTGCAGACTTTAAAGACTGAAAACCCATAGAAGTTCGATATTTTTTGGAAATTTTGGAAAATCATATATAATCCCTAAGTCACTAATCCTTGTTGGCACTCATTGCAGATCATTTAGAGGGATTGAAGCCTCAAGACCAAATACAAGCTGGGGATGCAAGTGTATTCAAACCTAAGTCTGAAACTTCCCCAAGAGGTTCGATTTTTTAAAACACTATAGAAATTCGTAGCTTGTCTAATCAAATCAGAATCCATTGCCGAGTGTTGGGGGATTAATCTTGCACCAAATCACTGAGTTTAAAGGACAAAATCTTCAGAGAAAGGTATGTTTCAGAGATAGTCTGCAGAAAACCAAAATTTTATATCATGGAAAAAGGGTTTGTTTATCATGTTCGGCTCATTGGATGCCTTCATGCTCTTATTGGAACTCATGTTCATGGATTAAATTGCATTTGTTATAGTGTTAGGACTGATTTTAGGACATTTTCAGACTTGTTATAGGGCAGTCCTCAGAAAAATCAGAATTGATGGTAAAGTCTGATATTTCCATTTTAAGGTCAAATTTTGGTTATTTAAGGCATGGTTTTCAAGATTTTGAAGTCTGAATTTACCTAGTTGCAGACTATGTCTTCAGACTTAGTTTTCAGACTGTCTTTAGAAATTTTGTTAAACTTCATGACTCCGAAGTTCTGATTTTCCTTGTAAATCTGAGGCATTTAAGGATCAATTTGTTCATTATGACATTTATTTTGAGTCCCTAATATCTTCCAAGTGGAAGAAAGTTGTAGATACTAACATAGAACACTTGGACATGAGGAGAACGAAGCGAAGGATGTTCAAGACAAATGACCACTTACCTTTAGACATGACAATCAATATAATGAGATGTGGCATTTACTATGCAGTTGGATTCCCATCTGCCATTCAGTGCAATGAGATTTTAGTGGAATGTGCAAGACATTATGATTTAGAAACCTGGACAATCAGAGCTAGAGTAGTGTTTGCATTCCTAGGAGAAGAGGCAGTGAGGGAAACCTTCGGAATTCCATATTACCCAAATATGCAAGTGAGGACTAAGAAAGAAGCACAATCCTTGTATGTGAGGAAGCCTGAAGCCTGCATGGACATCATCAATAAGAGTTGAGTTAACAAACCAAGGAGATATCATTCCAAATTACCCAAGAAGCTTGTAAGTGAAGATTTCAAAGATGAGTACACTGATATGATTGTCATGCTAAATAGGATCATGGAAACAGCCCAAGGAGCTATGTTCGAGAGTTGGATGTTTTACTTCATAGAGGAAGTGTTAGCAGGAACAGTGATGATTAATTGTGCCAAAATGATGAGTGATAACTTAGACACTCAATTGAGGAACTGGGAAAAAAACAGAACATTCTATATGAGTTCCTATGTGATCTATCTATTGGCAAGAACCATCAAGTATCCAGGTCTTATATGCAGGGGCATGGTAGGGAACGACAAAGGACAATTCAAGGTGTATGATTGCTATCTTGAGCTCCAGCTTCATGCAAGGGCAAGTTATAGAAGAGTTAATGATACTTTCTCCATGAACATCGCACGATCATTACAGGGTGGATTGCATAGTAGATTATCCAAGGAGGCTACGACATTGATTGAGAAGTATGGATATTGGTACATTTAGTTCTCTACTTTCACTTACCTGAGGATCCAAGGATTCACTAAAGAACCTTCCAAACTTCCAAAGTATCCTACAGATAAGATGGTGTTGCTTGAGGTAGTAAGGCAATTGTCAGAGTTTGATTACATATAGAAGGAGAAACATAGACAAAGTATGCCTTCCTCTATCACATTGGGGAAAATGCTTGAGACATGTCCTTCACCATAGGCAATAGAGATAGTTAATATGGAATTACAGTTTTATTAGCTTGGATTCTATAAGGAAAGGAAAGAGTTTGATCCATTCCAAAAAATCCACACTTATACGGGAAAGAGATACAGGCACAAGATAGACACAAAGGACTATTGGACAAATTTAGTGGATGAGTATGCATTAAGGAGAAATATGTGGTCCAGAATGTTAGTGGATTTCATGTGGAAGTGTTGCATTTTCCCTATTCCTGATCAAGTCAGAGATGATGGAAATGTTATTCACTCCCATTATGAGTAGGAAAAAGGAAAGCCAATCCAGTCACCTAATTGGTTATAGGTTAGTGAGCTTATAGAACTGGACATCTTGATGAGGGAGGTGGTTGATAGATTGAGAGCATGGGTAGACAAGCAAATAAACAGGTTAAGGAAGCAAGGTGTTGCCTTCACATATGGAAGGATCCAGAAGGAGGAATCTTCCTCAAGGGGTGAAGAGAGGACAATGAACACTTCTAGTTTGAACAATAATGACGAAGGACAACTCTCAAGGAAAAGGGATAATGTGATTGAGACATCACAAGCAACAAGTGAGAGGACTATTGGTAAGGGATCTGGGAGTAAAAGGCACATGTCTACCACTTCTACTTCCACTACCAATTCTTCATCAATAAGGGAAGTAGAGATGCAGGATAAGGAGCAGAGTTCAGAGCATAGTGGAGATACAAAGATTCTACCTCAAGAGGATCAAGGAGGAGCTTATCATCACAATTAGTACAAGGGGTAGAGATATTACCAACATCTCCTACTGTGCAGTTGGTAGTTGATTTGGGAGATGATATGAGACAGTCTAGCCTCAACGCATAGGAAGTTGATGATGAGATCATTTTAGCTTTAAAAGGACTTAATGAGGATGAGTAGCTAGATGATGGCATGGATTTGTCCACAATCCCTGATTGGTTAAGGGAAGACCTGAGGAAAAAGGGAAGATTAGAGGCAGTAATCCTGATGGAGGACATTGACACATTCCTAAACAAGATTAATAAAGCAAAGGGACCAAAGCAAGCAAAAAAATTCAATCATATCACTGGAAATGCTTTGGGATCTCATACTATACACATGGATGTCACAGTAGGTGATAAGGAAAAGGATGAGGTCACTCCAAATGATTATCAGATTACATCATTTGATAGTGGGCAATCCACTAAAATGCAGGAGTTCCAAGAATTGAGGGATACTATAGATGCAATTGAGGAAAGAATGGAGAAGTTGGAAAAGAAGAAAGAAGCACTAGAACTGGAGAATATGATGTTGAAGGAGTAGATAAACAAGCACGTGAATCCAGCAGGGCATGAGAGTGTTGCACTCGTTCCATATGTCCCTACTTCTCAGGAGTCACATGATACTTATGATGTAATGAGGAACACCTATTAGAGGTGAGGGAATGGGCTAGTGATATCAGGAAACAAGCAGAGGATTTCCTTACCAAGATGGTCCAAGCGTATGGGAGGACTACATTGTTGATGGATAAGGTTCAAGAATTGGAGGAGACATGGAAAGAATTTCGGTCGATTGGGGACAAGATGATTTCTTGTGTTAAGGCATTGAAGAGTGTCCCTGCTTCAGTTTTGATTCAAGATGGAGTAATTGACAGAGGAAGTGCATATGACTTTGGTCATTGGTATCGTTCCTTGTCCATGAGGAGGTCTATATTTGAGCATGCACAGATTGATTGTCTCGATATTGAGGGTCCTTTCCTTGAGATACATTCGAAGGTCCTTGTTGCAATCAAGGAATTATGTGGCCTTGATATTGATGCTCCAATGAGTTGGATTTGGAGAAGTTAAAAGAAGAAATTGAATTAGTTTACTTTAGGGATATGGAGTCCATTAATGATGAAAATTGTCATTGATGTCAAACAAAGAACAGATATTTATATGTATAGCATGTTGAAGATATATTTTAAGACTTATGATTATAGCAAACAAATAACAGATATGTATATGAATATTAATGAAGATTATCAGAACGTATCAGAACAGCATGTATCAGAACAACATATGTGTATCAGAACAGCATATGTGTATCAGAATCAGAACAGCATATAAAAACAACTTATGTGTATCAGAACGTATCAGAACAGCATACTATCCTCAAATACACCTTTGTTTGTCTATAACGTTTATATTGTTGAGATATGGGACTTTCATATTATAGTTCTGAAGATAAAATGGTGCAGGCACATACCTTCGATGAAAGTATATAGTCTGGTTTTGGTTTCCGGTGTGCAGCAAACAGTAAATCTTTTGTGTGAATTCATTGTTAATATATTCATGACAGATGGAGTCGAACTGCTTAGTCGCAATGATAGAGTTATGTGTCTGTTTGACACGGTGATGCATTTAACACGGCACTTGTATTCCAAATCAATTGCAATCTGTGTTTCATGCTTAACCCAACAGAAGATTTTCATGCAATCTGTGGATTGAACAAATATATGCGACTGTAACAGTATTATACGGCAATATATTTTATGGCAAAATCAAAGGTAGGATGCAGCAGAGACGGATGTGTATAAAAATGTGTCAAACCTTATACCAAGGTTACAGAATTTTAAATATATGCAAATCGATATTCGAAGGTCAAAAGTTATATAACATATTTACAGCCGTATCAGCGTTTTAATACAATGAAGTATTGAAGACATATTAAAGTTCTTTATCGCAGATGGCAACGATATATGAAGCATTTAAAAAAAAAAAAACCTATGCAAGCGTATGTATTATTGTGGTTATCGAAGGATTATAAGCATATCCGTATTAATACAGCAGTCGATATTTTATTGATCATTGTTAAAAATATTAACTTATTTTAAGTTAATATTATTAGTTTAAAAAGCAGATTAAAATGTTTAACAAAGAAAGTATTATTATTTATTTAAGAAGATTAATTAAAATAAGAAGACACCTTTTCATATGAAAAGGCACAATATCAAGAGATGCAAAGTTTTATTCATATATAAATAATGAGTCTATCATTTTGAAAATAAATGAAGGTCAGCATGAGTGAATAAAAGAAGAGCAGCAATATAAAGAAGAAAATTAATGAGTATATATATATTTGAGATTTATAGGACAAGGAAATTTGTTGGCTGACTTAAGGGATAAAGGGCCAGATAATGTCCATCATCAGTTGAACAGAGCAACAGTGTCAAGGTGGAAAGAAAATCTATAAGTAGAAGAGTTGGTGCTCAGATTCAGTCAAGGGGAGTTGGTGCTTCCAGTAGGTTGGTGCCTGCGAAGTGTGGGAGGTGGAGCTTCCAGTGAGTCGGTGCTCATAAATTTAGGGGTTGGAGCCTACAAAATTTTGTAAAGAACAATATTATAAAAAAGAAGCAAATTATTTTGTGGTTTTCTCCCATATTGGGTTTCCACGTAAAATTTGTGTTCATGTGCATAATTGTTTATTTGAGTAATTGATGTTATATTTGAATAAAAGCATTTAAATTTAAAATTGTTATTATACCGATTCACCCCCCCTCTCAGTATAATCATGTGCTCTTCAATTAAGAGGGGTCAGTTGGTTGGTTTTCCCTCCCTTATAATTTTCATTAATGATCTGCAGAAGCATACCTTAGATTGGGACAACATACTTGATACCTTAGGTTAGAGGTCGTTGGACTAGAACATGGTAGCCTACCTATTGATGTGAGTTTTATACCCTTACTACATGTAGGATGAAACACTCAATGTTTTGAGATGAAACACCAAATATTGTATCCTCTCTTGAATATAAACACCACTTATGCTAAAGATTGCAATGAAAGATCATAAAGTTGACTCCAAGATTCCTTCTTAATGGTGGATACTCACTCAACAGTAATAATGTGATATGTTGGTATTACGAGGGGACTTACACTAGTTCACTAGGACTGTGTCAACTGGCCTTTGAATGACATGGATTCACAATGCTCAATGAAAATATATTCCAATTTCCATTTTATGAAATGTAATAAACATAAACTTACGAATTTAAACTACTTTTTACTTCTACTCTAGGATGCAAGAAAGAGTGAATACCCTTGGACTCTACTAGATGCAATCTTGTAACTCACCTATCAAAACAACTAGGAAACACACTCAAAATGGAATAAGCCACGAATTGAGTTAAGAGCCTTCATCCTTGATTACCCACATGTGTGAAATTGTGTTTATTCCCTTTCAACAAAACTGTTGGAAGTCATCTAAAATCCATTGTTGTTAGCTACTATGATATCCATACTCCAAAAGCATCTTGGATAGAGCCTCGCTACCAGCCTGGCGTCCATAGCCCCAATGAAGTTATCACTGTAACTTCCCTATGAATATTGCTCCACCTTCAATAAATTTGCATGAATAGTGCGTGTAGAGATGTCTCCACACCCAAAGCCAAAATGCCTTGAATTTTCCTTTTCTTCATTTTCTCAACTTTTAAATATTAAGGTTCAAGAGCCGAATTCAAGATCAATGGGGAGTATACCAACTGCCCAAACCAACTCACTTCCCTTGTCTTGAATTTTCTTTCTTTTGATACAACTTTTTTCTTTTCATACTTCATTTTGGCCCATAAGCAATGAAGCTCATAATGGGTTTGGAGAAACCATAGTGGCGCTGGAGTAGGTGTAAGATCTTTTCACTAATTCCAACTTCTCTTTGAAGACTCCAATGACTTGGAGGAAATTACGTATTAGTAAATGTTGTAATTGATAGACTTAGGTACTCAAAACACAAAGCATGACCCCATTCCAAATTGAGGACAAATCCTTTTTGCATGATTAGGTTATTAGGAACAATCTCCAAGTCAAGAGATCCTCACAGAGATATATCCAGGAAATAAACCGAACAAATCTACCGAGAGAATACCAGAATGTGTTGCATAATACATCACCTTTCTCACAAATTGCGATCCTTCTAAACTAAACTAATCAAAGCAAGAAACTAAACTAACCAAAGCAGGAAACTAAACTAAAGCGAACTAAACCACTAAGCAACTAAACTACTTGGCCCAAAAGACTCAAGGTAGGTCTATGAACTAAAGCAATTAAAGCAACTAAGCAACTAAACTAACAACTAAACCTGAGCCACTAAAGAATCTTAAGCCAAGTGACTCAAGGCAAACTAACCACCTAACTCCTAAGGGAACTATAAACTAACTAACAAAAAAGGAAACCTATTCTAACCCTCATGAACCAAATGGTCCAAGACAAACCTACTCTAACTATGTACAAGACTCTAAAGGGATAATACTCAAAAGGCTGTTATATACACATTATCTATCATGGTTTCTCAAACTGTTCAAGAGCAACAAGGCTTGAGTGATGGTTCTCAATTTGGCAAGCTCATCGTTGTACTCTGAGAAGATTTTGTCACCTTAAATTCAAATTCAGGAAATGTATCATGTAAAATCAACAGTTGAGGTAATTCATATGGGCCATGGTCAATCCAAATGCAAGTTGTCTTTATTAAATCATCATAATCAAAATAATATTCATAATTTTCAGGAGTCAAAGTAGGGAAAGATACAGCCTGGTGTGTTTCAAATGGAAGTTCCTATTTGAGTCTTGTTGAGTGTTGACAACTTCAGGAGGCCGAAGTTGGTGATGAATCCTCCCAATGGCATCAACATCATATTTGTGATTAATCAAGGTAGGATCAATTGTGAACTCAAGTGCATGGAATATCACTTCCTATGGCTCGCCCTTGTGTAACACAAACCATGCATCCTTGTGTATCTCTATTAGCATGTCTTCGGAAATCCAGAATTCCTTGATTAGATAATCTTCAAATAGTTCTCCAAGTTGTTCAAATGCAATATCAGTTAGCACCAACCCAAACTGCTCTTCATTCTCTTCTTCCATGGGAGCAACTTAGTCATTATTCAACATTTCTTGCTTATTCTCACCAAAGACACTTGAAGCTTCATCATCTAACATGAGATTGCCAATTGCTTCTTCTTTAGGAACATCTTGCAATTCTTCATGTGTAATTTCATCAAGCATGGTGTCTTCAAAAATAAAGGATTCTTTGATAATTGGATCTTCAAATATCTTCACAAGTTGATCATTGAATGCCACCTCAAGTGGTAAGGCCTCTGGCAGTTTGAGTTGATGATGAATCATGCCACTTGCAACAACTTGTCTGTCCTAAGATGTCTTTGGAAATGATTCCATTTGCACTTCCTCTATGAGATCTTTCAGCACCCCCCCAAAAAACATAGTAAAGATGATGTCCTGTAGTGCCTTGTGAAACTGTTCTTCATATTTGGATTCATTTGTGATATCTTGAAGTTCCTCATTCAACCTATCAACTTGATTATATTCTTCTCCAAGGACACTTGAAAGTTGAAACCTCCCACAACTCATTTTGGAAAACCTCCTCTTGAATCATGGATGAAATTTCGCCAAGGATTTCCTCCTCTTCAAACTTGTGATGATCCTCTTGTGATTCTTCACCCTTGAGAGTTCCTGAATGTTTACCTTCACTTGCTATCATTTCTCTTCCTCAAATGTATCGTATTGCTTCCATGATTTCCTTCTCAACACCTTCCTCTTGTGGAGTAATGTGTGAAGGTTCCTCTTGCAAGTTATTTTCTTCTTCATCGGATGAGGATAGGATATGCTCATATTTTGGTTTCCAACTTGAGTGCTGAATGTTATCCTTGTTACCTTCCTTCGATACCAAACTCATTCGTTCAAGGCATGCACTCCAAATTTTGTGTGTATTTTGTTGCTCACAGTTGAATCATCCCATCTCTTGCTTGGCCTGCTTGATAATATATCGGCATGGTCGACAAGTATATTCTGAATGTGCCACATAATGCAGTCTACACCAACTTGAGAGCAACATACCTTCCACATATAGTTCCTCCTCACTTAATCACTTATTGATCATTTCCTTGAAATTATTTGCAAGCACATTGACTCTATTGACAAATGGAACTGGCTTGAAGATGTCCCAAAAGAACATCTTCCTTTGTAATATCAATTCCACCCTTGATAAAAATGTCAAACAATTCAACTCTTCATGCTCAGTAGTCCCATGAATCTTGCACTCACTTGGTGATGCTCATTCGAACAAACTTCGTGGATAAATATTCAAAGCCTCTCGAAATCGAGAAATGTGAATTTGATGAATGCCTTGACCATGGAACCATTTCCTTTCCATTGAGAAACCTTCCTTCGGATTTTTTTGATTTTTTTTGTTTTTTTGGATTTCTCAAAATTTGCACTTTTTTGGTATTTTTTCAACATAAAAGAGATCTTTTCATATCTTAAATGTAACTTGAAAGCTCATGCTTATTGATATCTTCATGAATGAACTTTGTTCATGCCCTCCTTCCAATGCCAATTTCTGTTGATGTGTGTTTTATGCCACTACAACATACATAATCAAATACTTAGTATACCAAATGAAGTATCAAATCTCCAACTCTCTCTTGAATAAGGATGCTCATATGCTAAACAATGTATATGGATTGTGTGATCAAATGAGACAACCCCAAGGTTCCTTCTTATTGTGGACTTTCACTTAGTTTTAATGATGTGATATGTTGGTTATCACGAAGGGGATTTATGCT
Organism: Chamaecyparis obtusa; assembly: GCA_027943335.1. Classification (NCBI taxonomy): domain Eukaryota; kingdom Viridiplantae; phylum Streptophyta; class Pinopsida; order Cupressales; family Cupressaceae; genus Chamaecyparis; species Chamaecyparis obtusa. The sequence continues at coordinate 163,144 of BSBK01010899.1, forward strand.
GTTCATTCAATGGACATCTACTTTAACAACTTCAATCACTTCCAACCAAACAAACTCCAAAGGGATAAAGGGTTTAGAAAGCTATTCTATTCCTAGAATGTAAGATAATGAATGCCTTTGTGACTCTACTAGACATAGTTTAGCCATCAACATCAACCAAACTAGTGTGATCTCATAAGGTAGATGTAAGATGTTCAAACTATTACCATTCCATTAACACCATCCATCGATGCATATCAATGTGCAAGCAATAATCAAACTAAAGCTTATGGATATGCCATTTGATCACACAACCCATATACATTGTTTATCGTATGAGCATCCTTATTCAAGAGAGGGTTGGAGATTTGGTGTTTCATTTGAAATACTAAGTATTCGATTCTATATGTTGTAGTGGCATACAACTCACATCAACACTACCCAGTGTTGCCACGGATGAACTTGGTGCAATTATGATTAAGTTCCTTGAATTTGTTAGAAGGGAGCAAGAAAAGGGGGTGCATCTCTTGGATGATGAGTTGTACGATGACTATACATCTTCCTTTTTTTTATTAGTTCTCATGTCTTTGAATTTTCTCATTGGCTCATTTTGAGGTGCTTTATTCTCATTGGTTATGTATTTAATGATTGTAGCAACCCTAATTAGGGTTTTCTATGAGTTAATGAGGACCATTGATTTCAAATTGATCTTGACTGTTCATTGTAATTGGAACTCCTATATAAACCCTAGTCCTCTCATTTGTACAAAAGATTGTTGGAGAATTGTTGTTAATATATTGCCAAATTTGCTCTATATTCATTGTTGTGTTTTGCATGGTGAATTCTTGTGATCTTTTTGGAGTATTGCATGGTGATCTACATTCCTCACTTAGAATAGATTTGATTTCAAGTGTTAAGTTTAAAATTTGCTTAGAATAGTCTAGTTGGGTAAAAACAATTGTGAATGCATCTTTGTTTGTCTCGATCATAGACCAAATCGTTAGCTGCTTGCTGATTGTAAATCTTGCCTTGCGTGATCGAATGCCATTATAATGAATTTAATGTCAATTGACACTTTCTCATTGATTTGCATCCATAGATGGGATTGATGAAATTTTAGTAATTTTAACATCTTTCGAACACACCTTAGAAGATTGCACTAGGTGGGTGGAGTTGACGACAATACTGCATCTAGTAGAGTCCAAGGATATTCACTATTTCTTGCATCGTAGAGTAGAAGTAGAAGTAGCTTAGATTCGTAGGTTTAATTTCATTGCATTTCGTAATTTGGAAGTTGGAATATTTTCGTTGCACATTTTGAAGCCATATTGTTCAAAGTCAAGTTGACATAGTCCTAGTGAACTAGTGTAAGTCCCCTTGTGATACTAGCATATCACATTATTATCATTGAGTGAGTATCCACCATTGAGAAGGAACCTTGGAGTCACCTCTATGATCTTTCATTGCAATCTTTAGAATACGTGGTGTCTTTATTCAAGAGAGGATACAATATTTGGTGTTTCATCTCGAAGCATTGAGTGTTTCATCTTGCATGTTGTAGTGGTATAAAACTCACATCAACAGGTACTAACAAATAATAACTGATACAAACTGCTGTTATAAATATAATAATTGTTGATACAAATTGTTATTATAAATACTCCTCACAATAACACAGCAACAATACATAATAGTACTATAGGAGGAGTATTGTCACAAATTGAAAATTCAAAAGAAAAACTGCAGTCTTCTCTGCACAAGTATGTTTCTTGTGTGAAATTGCATCAAGGAACAAGAGAGTTTTCATTCTCCAAATTCCAGCACTACTAAGGTTTTCTTCCTTGGGTGAGAGGATGAGCACAAGTGCTCAAGTTTTGAGAAAGGGTTTGATTTCAATAAATGATGGATGTTTTCCTTTGAACAATTCTCTCTCTCTTTTTTAAATAAGCTCCATTTTGGTCCTGTTTAATTTCAACTCTCTTATTTTTTCCTTGAAAATTTCCTCCAAAAGTGACACTTAAAACACTTTAATAAAATATTACATGTCTTTATCATGTCCCATTTAGAGGGCCTACATTATTATTGAATTAGTTCCCGAACTTCATTCCTTAGTCTACAAGAAATAAAGATTTAGGTTATGGGTCATGCAATTATTCTAATTTGGAAAGGGGATATGAAAAGGAATTATAATGTAATCTATCTTAAAACAACTAATTAAAATGACTTATAAATAAGTCATCATCCATCACCCATAATAGAACATGGCCAAAAATGACAATTGCTTGATATAGCCATTACTAAAACTAGCAATTTGTCCATGAGTGGCCTCCATGATTTTGAAGCATGTTTTTCTCCAAAAGGTGATGAACCCCTTGACAATTATTGAATCCTGGCCACCATGGATCCATCTACAAGCTGGGAAATGTTGGAAGTTGAAGTTCAAACTTGTCAATTATGTCCACTGTTTTCTTTGTCTAATAAGATATTCACAACCACAGGAAGCAATTTTGGTGATCTTTTTTCTATTATTCTGGTTGTGATTGTTCACACCTTCCATCTGGTCACTTGAATCTTTAAATCCTCAGTTACCGGATATGTGCACCCCTCCCCTGCCTCTAGATGTGGGTGCATCCGGGCGCGGATGTGGAGGTGGGGTGCGTGTGGATGCTCACAGAGAGCGCATCCAGCACTGGATAAGAGGTTATTGTTGGCTCATGGCATTGCTGTCAATAACATATATCAATCGCTGTGAAAATTATTGTTCTAATCTCTTTATCTTCACTGTCTGAGTTTCGTCCTCCTTTCATGTTATTATTCCCTTCTTCATATTACCATATGTTTTGCATCTCCCGATAGTCTATGTATTAATTCTTCCCCCATGGCACCATAGTTTCAACTTACTTTATTATTCACGGCAAGCGTATTTAGAGATATCACAATATTTCAATATAATTATTCTTTCATTTTTTCAACCTCAGGAATGTTAGGTTGTCTTGATGAAGTATCATACTATCAAATGATTTAATTCTGTATATTTCTTTAAATTTTTTTGTATACATACATACATACATACATACTTATATATATATGTGTGTGTGTGTGTGTGTAATACACACATACCCAAACACATCCAAAACCTCCAAAAAGATTTCGCGTATCCACGTACCGGATTCTCGTACCTGCATCCCCATCCGGATTCAAACCAGTAACTTAGTTTGAAACCATTAGGAGCTATTTTGTTTGTTGACATTCACATCTGATGTGATCAGGTAACTAGAATCTTAAGAGTATCAAAGACATTTGAAAACTTCTGTAAGATGAAAGTTGAAGCAGTTTAGAATTTTCCATGGCAAATACTCAGTCTGAAATACTCTTCTTCACTGATCCAGGGTGTTAGGATATAAAAATTGACCAATGAGCTGCTGGAAAGTGAAAAACAGTAACATAGAAGGAGAAAAATCGGTTAAAGACTGTGTAGGTGCAGGGAAGAGTTAGAAAGGAGGCAGCAATTTAGGAGTATGTTTTGCTGATATCTTTTTCCATAGACTTTGGAATCTGTACTTGAAAATCCTTCACAAAAGACGCTGCAAACTGCTCACAGACCTGCAAAATGAAATATGTAAAACTATGTTTGTGCTGTGCAGTGAGAATAACAAAGACAAATTACTTTGTGTTTGAATCTGTGCAGTGAGAATAACAAAGACAAATTACTTTGTGTTTGAGTCTGTGCACTGAGAATAACAAAATAAAGATGCAAGGTTGGCTTCCAATCCCAACATGGAAATTACAAAATAAACCTTTTGCATTGGCGCCATAGAGAATAGCGATTTGGGCCCAGCCCATAATTATTTCAATTTATAAACTCAATGTATTTAAAAATACAAAGGGCTCGATGACCATATTATTTTTATTTTAATTCTTCAATTAAATAATTAATTCATTATTTTAATTCTCCTAATTAAAATAATAAATTATTTAATTTCCCATTAGATAATTAATAAATTATTTATTTAATTCTCCCAATTAAATAAATAATTAATCCATCCATAGATAATATTATTCAATTTTCCAATTTCATATATTATTTAATTCTCCTTAATTAAATAATTAATGTATTTAAATTTTTTAATGCTCCCAATTAAATAATTAATTCATTGTTTTAATTCTCCTAATTAAAATAATGTGAAGCTAGAATCCGATCTAGCTACCAAACATTAACACTCACTCTTAGCTAGGGAGGATTCTAAGAGCATCTTACCATATCTTTCCATCATGCCTACTTGCAGAGGATGGATCTACCTTACATTGCCCGCAGAGGGTGGAAGAGGACAAGCCTCAAAAGGATCACCTTGCATTGCCCACAGAGGGTGATCAAGAACCTTTGCCACCTTACATTGCCCGCAGAGAGTGGACTTCAATTAGTACAGGTCCAAACTCCGACATCCAATGCAAGGATTGATTCTTGGGACAAGAATCCTTTCAAAGGTGGTGAACATGGTGCAGGAGCACCTCACACATTTAGTTCAGAATCAGAGATGAAAGAGACGTCCAGGACATTCAAAGCAAATCCGGAGGATGGGAGGCCTAATCGAGGTCAACTAATTAATTGGAAGATCCTTGCACCTATCATGACCTTCTAATGCATTGGCATATTTTCATTTTGTAATGTCCTTAATGTCCTCTAAAAGGACTATTAGATTGGTTGTGATGGACCGATGTTGTCCACGTTTTAATTAGTTTATCAAGTAGTCTTTAGGAAACAATTAGAACTGAACTTTTTGTTCAAATAAAACTATTTGGTTATGTTTAGAGGAAAGTAGGAGTTGTTATGTTTGAACTCAACGAAGGAGTTAGTTGGATTAGTTTTAGGAAGTTATGTTATAGGAATCTTATAAATAAGACATGGAGTCTCTGTTATCGGGACAGTGTAAAAGGCGGAATATCTTACTGGTGAACAGCAATAAAAAATCTAGTTATTCTCTGCAAATCAATGTTACTTTGAATCTGAAATTGATTAGGCTGAAACTCTTATGTGTTGACAGAGTTTATTTAATTAGTTATTTGCTGTTGATGATTTTCGAATAGTGGCTGTGACTTATTACCACACCAGTTGGTAGAACAAACAGTTTCATTTATTGGTTACGGTTACTGCAGTAAGGAGTTAGTTTAATGAAGACCGTTCCATGAGTATAAGGGCCCAATATTCATGGAAGGTCAATCTTTAACCTGTACTATACATTACTAACAGAGTTATGCAGTCCTATGGATGGAATCGGGATTGTATGTGTTAAGGTTTGTTTGCTATGAAAGAACAGAGCTGTTACGTATTTGTCAAGTTTGCTAGAAGAAAGTTTATGGTGTCGGGTTTAATTGTTCACTGTTTTTGAACAAATATATGATCGGGTTTTGTTCATGTATGAAATCAAGTTTTGAAAATTGGTTTAGATGGTGTATGTTTCATTCATTGAGAAAGAACAGAACAAGTGTATGCGTAGTGGGTTTATTTGAAGGAAGTTTGTTTTAATGTTTATTGGGAAAACATTCTTAATATGTTTTTAGAACCGAGTTCCTAAATACACATGCTTTGTTTCATTGGGTATCGGTTTTCACAGTCTATGTTGCTGAATAGATGTTTATGAGTATCGGTTCACAGTCTAATGCATGGTATCGAGTTTTGAATCAGTGCCATTGTTATTCACAAACAAATCCAAGACTATATTCTGGAGACAGTCCCGTGGAGTAATAACTGTGCCTTTATAATCGTTGTTTGCAGTCTTTGGAATTTTAAGTGTATTGGATTACCTTCTTAATATTCATATGAATTATTGAATAGTGATTATTAATTTTCGATATGAAATCGTGGATTGATATGTTCCTCTTTTAGAGTGATTCAGTTTGATGGATTGAACAGAGGACAGTATTGAACAGGGGACTGGTAGACTGTTTTAAACCTCTGTAACAATTTAAGATAACTTTGAGTTTGGGAGTTGGATTGAAGTCTTAGTACCTCAGAATCTCAGCCATTGAAAACCCATACAACCAAGTACATCATTGTGTAGTGTTTTGGAGTCTTTAACAAGTCAAGTCCATATATTCAATACCATCCCACCTTGCATTGCTCGCAAGGGTAATAATGAAGAACATCAGTGAGGTTGAGACTCCCTCTCAACCAAGATAGTGAATCTATCCTGACTACATTCATGATTTCATCATCATGGCTAAGAGCAATGGATTAATTACAACATGAGATATTCACATGATATCTATTACCTAACATGGATTCATGGTTCACTCCCTCTGAACCAATATACCAAGTCCTACAACTTAGCTCCCTCTATCATGGAAGCAATCATACATGAATTGAAGGATCAACATTCCTTTCAATTGTACAAGTAGTATCCATAGATCTCATACTCTGGGTTACAGCCATTTGAGCCATGTGGAATGTAACAAGTCCTTGACATAGGAACCATTCCACTTACAATATGCCCATAAGGACTTAACACAAACAAGACACCTGAGCACTATCAACACAGGGAGCTGCCTTGGCTTCTGTAGAGTAAGAACAAGTGCAGTTAGATGAATGTTTCCTGCAGCTTCAAGAAGTCATGACGAGTCCCAGGTTGAGTCCTTCTTTAGAAGTGATCTCAACTTAATCTTAAGGCAGCAGCCTTAGCCTGAGTCTTCTTCAGGATGCATCAGGTTCTTTCTCCCTCTGGATCCGATTTCTCATCATTCATATGCTTCTCAATCCATCCTGATCAAAGAAGCATTTCAGGGAGATTAGTAAAAATGCACAGAATCAAAACTATATCAAGGAGAAACAACAATGCATAATTTGTTTCTCTATAAGAGCTTTATGAGCAAATGTAAAGAATGCTTATCTTCATCAGAGATCAATAATCCTGAGATAGCTAATCATTAGATCCTCACACCCTTGTAAGAGATTTTGCATTCTAGGAGATTCAAACCCTTCAATGATAAGCTTGCACATAATCATGACTATACACATTTCCATACAACTTTCATGTCAGGTTAGAGTCGTTTTAAGTCAATAGAGATAATCAAGATCATAATTCAATCAAGCATAACAACTCACTTAGAATGCATGCAAGCATTCATCACAAGAATACATAGAACCATTTAGGTAAGAAGATAATGATGTATCAAACCCAATACAGAACCACCTATATCATAAAACTTGAACAAGACAAGCACGAGCTCATATTCTGATTTGCCAATCGGGTCATACAGATGACAATTATGCATGATGAGCCCAAGTCATTACTTCAGCAATTTGACATTCCTGATCCCAATCAAATCATTAAGTTAGTGAGCATAACCTAACAATCCCTATAATCAGCTTATGGAAGAAAGGTAACATCAACAGATGTCATTAAAAGATTGAGATCAAGGACACTAGTGCATAGAACCCACATCATCATGTATGTTAGTATCAAGAGAGTTCTAAGTTAACAACAATACACCATTAATGCTTCTATTCAAGATATAATAAGCAAGCCAATACAACTTAGGGCAGAAGACACTAAGAATATTCTCTTAGCTGATTGAATAGAATAATCAAATACCCATCAATCCTTTATGGTCAAGAAACCTGCTAGAGATTGTCTATCTTGTATTCAGCTTCCAGTCTTTAGCTGCAACAAGATGGACTTATAGCACAAACATTATGATAATTAAAGGAGTTGAATAGATCAAGATCATGAGTATAACTTTCTTCATCAGCAACATACAAGAATTGTATAAACAGTTAGTATACCAAGATGATCCAAATTGATGTCATCAATAGAAAAAAAATTAAAAAATGCTAAGAGATCATGCGTGAACTCTTTCTAATGAAAGAAGGATGACAAATAGAATCCACGTAGGATCCACATCATCAAAAAATACTAAGAGAATTCTAATTCCTAAATGATTTCAACCAAGGATGAATAGAATAGTGCAGTAAACACTTTATGTTAGTATGATCAATATTCACAAGATTTTTCATTAAGAAGAAAGGCAATAGACTAAGTAGAATCAATAGAAATATAATACTAATAAGAGTGGTTAAAAGAAAAAATAGGGACCTGCAGAGATAAATTGAAGTTAGTATTATAATGATTTCAGAATACTCAACCTCACAAATCATTTTCTAGAGCTCGATAGCCTTGTGCAGTAGAAGTAGGATCTCTCTTCACGATGAATCTTCTAGTGTCGGCATAATATGATAATAAAAATAGAGAAACATACTTACCAATGATCATGGTGATCTTTCTATCGTATCCGGAGAGGTTTTACATCAAATTCTGAGAGCACATAAGTCTACCTACTATTTGATAACTTATATGATAGTTAACCATGAAGCAATAGTAATTTGAATACAATGATGAATCAACTCAGCTAAGGAAGTAGATTCAACAAGCAACCTAATGGTCAGAGGAACATTTCAATGCTATGATCCAATAATTTTAGTCACACTTTGGCCTAAGTCAAGTTGATTAAGCAAAGCATATAATAAGACCCTATACTTTGAAATTTCAACAAGTGTTCAAGACTAAATAGATCAAACATATCAAGAATGTAAGTAAAGAACCTTATTGAGAAAAATATAATGACCGTATCATATGAAGTTATATCTAATATAGAAGATACTTAGCTAGAACGGAGATGTGAAATCATATCCGGATCTATGCTTCATCCACACAGGGTCAAGATATGACAATAGCCAAAGGAAAGGCCTTCAGATATTCCTAGGTGTCATCCAGATCTGACCACGCTTAAAATTTGATCACTCAAGATTAGTATGAACCAAGTTCTAAAGTTCACAGCCCTTTCCAATCAGACTTCAATCTTGAGACCTGTCACCATTTTGAAAACAACAAGAGAAAAAAAAACAAGATCTGAAGTATGAAGGGTTAGATCCGATCATTGTTAGTTTGAACTTGGCTCTGATACCATGTTAAATTTAAATGATCAGATTAAGTAATTAATCAAAACAGAACAAATAGATAAAAGAAACACAAGAGACAAAGCATTTACCCTGGGAAAACCTCTAGGAGGAACAACCCAGCATTCAGATCCGATTATTTATTGCTCTCAAAATTACCATTACAATGACTCATAGTAATATTGCTGTGGATTTGCTGAGGATCCCCGATCCACGAAGCAAATCAACATTTCGCCAAATGTAGAGGACTGGTTTGAATTTAATCTGCTGTTCAATATGATTGCCCAGAACTTATCAGATCTCTGTCTTTAATATTTACTGTGTATGCACGCCCAGATGTGCATATTGCAGTACTGAATCTATGCGCCTAGATGAGTATGTATCACGGTCCTTTGATCTATATTGTATGCCCAGATTAGATCAGATCTATATATATGCTCAGATTACTATGACGCTGCCTGGATTTCGTGAATCTCAGATATATATGATGTTTTTGCCCTTGACACAATCAGATCACAATATATATTCACATGTAATATGTTTACTGCCCTCATATAATATTCGCTGCCTTCATATAATATTGTTCACTGACCTTTATGATGTTTGTTGTCTTCCATAAATCGCCTTGATCAGTATGAAAGGATAGTTCGCATATCAGATCACATATGCTATTATTATATATGTTGATTTACAATACAATACTCTCATATATGAGGTGATACAAAATAAAGATGCAAGGTCGGCTTCCAATCCCAACATGGAAATTACAAAATAAACCTTTTGCATTGGCGCCATAGAGAACAGCAATTTGGGCCCAGCCCATAATTATTTCAATTTATAAACTCAATGTATTTAAAAATACAAAGGGCTCGATGATCATATTATTTTTATTCTTCAATTAAATAATTAATTCATTATTTTAATTCTCCTAATTAAAATAATAAATTATTTAATTTCCCATTAGATAATTAATAAATTATTTATTTAATTCTCCCAATTAAATAAATAATTAATCCATCCATAGATAATATTATTTAATTTTCCAATTTCATATATTATTTAATTCTCCTTAATTAAATAATTAATGTATTTAAATTATTTAATTCTCCTAGTTAAATAATTAATTCATTATTGTAATTCTCCTAATTAAAATAATGTGAAGCTAGAATTCGATCTAGCTACCAAACATTAACACGGACCCGATTCGGATTCACGGATTGGTCCATGCTGCATTCGGGCAGGGTCCATGATCAGGCCTGTGGCCCAAAAAAACATTAAAAACATATTTTTTTATTGTTTTTTTTCTTTCTAACCCTGAAACGGCCCCATATCAATGATCAAGCATATATGTATATTTCTCTTATTTTTTGTATATATAATGCATATATATATATATTTATATATATATATATATATATACACGAACCCTTACGAATCATAATGGTAAAAAAAAATTCATGAATCCACAAATTGGATTCTCGTCCCTGAACCCGAACCGGTAGCTTAGTAATAAACTAGTAGTTCCTTTTGTAAGGTGGTTTCATCAAATTAATACAATTTATTTGTGTTTCCATTGTAGTGTTTAATTTCTGTATTTCGTGTTTCTCACCAATCCTTTGCAAGCAGGAACAGCACATATTGTATAAGAGCTCTTTCAAGGCTCTTGTTCTACTTTCTATTTACCCTCTCTATCATAGGCACTGGTTTGAACTTAAATGGCTAATTTAATCAGTCTTGAGTACATTTGAGTACTCAAGACTAGGCCAAGTACTTCTAAAGGGAAGAAAACTCCCTCCTTCAAGCAGGTGCCATCTACTTCCTTGCCAGGAGAGGCCTCTAGATATGCTAGGCCTGTGGCCAATACAGTGCCTATTCAAATTGGAAGGCAACAAAAGGCCAAGGAGAAGAAACAAAGAAGTGCTTCCACAACTATGCTGTCACCTGCTGCTGCTGTTTCAAACCAGACCCTACTTTCCCCTCACTAGTCCTGTATCATTCCATGACCACTCTAATCATACCAATTCTAGTTCTCCCTCTAGCAGCAAGCCTCAGGGACCCAAACTTGATTTCTGTGAGGCTTGAACTTTTTGTTGTAGATAGGTACTGTACATCCTTTTCAGAAGCTATATCAACTGTTTAAGGGACCATATATGTTCAGGTTTGATAATTCCATGGGATATAAAGTTCTCTTCACCGCCTATTATCTGCTGGCAATGTATTGATGCACACATTCTTGATCATGCTGTTAGTATGATCTCAGTGAACTGGATCCCAGAAACATACCACTGAGGATATGGGATTTCGAAGGGAGAGTGCAGTCTATGACAAAAGGGTTTTGGACAAAAATAATTGATCTATAATGACTGAGCAATTTTGTAGTTTAAGCCTTAAATTCACAACTATAATATTATTCACATTGTCACTCATCATCATATTCCTTAAACTAATAATGTGGGTATGGCTTGTTCATGTTGCTTAACTTTTTCCTTATTTCAGTCATATATGTAGTTATTGGGATGGATTAACTCTGCCTTCTTTTTTCCTTCCATCTCCAATCATTCTAAAATTGACAAGATCTGGGGGTCACACAGGGAATGAATGGTGGGACCTTTGTGCGGGACCACATGTTGAAAGTACTGGGCAACTTAACAAACATGCCATTGAGCTTGAATCTGTGGCTGGGGCTTACTGGAGAGGAGATGAAAAGAGGCAGATGCTGCAGAGAATATATGGCACTGCCTGGGAGACTGAGGAGCAGTTGAAAACTTATCAGTTTCTTAAAGAGGAGGCAAAACGGCGTGATCACAGGCGATTAGGGCAGGACCTAGATCTGTTCTCTATACAGGTTAAATAGACATCCAATGCTGCTTCTTGATTTTTTATAATTGTGTATAATATTGCTTAAAAGTCTTGTTGACCTTTTTAATTGTGCACTGTAAAAATATATATTTTATTGTCCTTGTATATAACCAGAAACTTTTCAAACATCGCCTGCTCCTCAGATTAAAGTTTGGAACAGATGACTGTCGAAACTAGATTTGTTTTTATATTTCAGTCCTAGCTTTTTCTACACAATTCAGCTTGGCTATTGGTAAACATACAAACCAAAGATTACATGAAGTGTGGGTGCAGGTATAGCAGGATTCCCCAAATCTATGATTCAACAGTTTATGCATATTCTGAATAATTTAGAATTTTAGATGGAAAAGTCAAGCTATAATTCTTTAATCCAAACTTGCCTACCATTTCTAGAATCAACACAAAGGTTATTAGTATTACTATTACTCATTGAAGTTTGATTCTTAGTTCATGAGTTTGTTCCATTATCTCAGAACAATGATTTTTTTTTGTTACCAATTCGTTCAGGGAAATCCTTAGATCTGGGTTCAAACCTTTTTTGGATCTCCTGTGGGGCTATCCTGGGCAAACTGGACCCAGATTTGTCTGGGTCTTCTGTAGAGCAAACTTGGGCAAATCTGGGTCCATTACGCAGGATCCACACAGAACCTGGAGTGAACCTGCTTGACAAAGGCAGATTTTTTTTTTTCAAATTCATCTGGATGTCTGACCAGACAGAGCGAAGAATGAATGCTATTCCCCTCTGTTGAACTGATAATCTGCTTCTTGTCCAGTGACATGGAAGGAATGTGATAATACATCTTTGATATTCCATCCCTTCTTTAAATTCGGAAGATTTAAAGCTGTTCTGTCTATGCTTTACAACCCCCCCTTTACTACTGGAAAAACAGACGCAAGAAAAAATAAAAATTGAAGTAGTTAATAATCAAGGAGGTCCGATAATGATTGCCTAACTATACATAAATAAAAAATTGTAGAGGTACATATTGATGAACAGTCTAGACACCTGAAAATTATGATGTTATTTTTGTGGGTTTAGTAAGAGAAGCTGCCATGGTGGTCATGTGGACAAGTGGATCATAAATGTTGCAATTGCCCTAAGGCTTGAAAATTCCAGATGAGACTCTCATGTTCACTCTGCCTTTTGCCTTGGTCTGCAGTACCCCACAAAACTTACAGTTATAAGCCTTTTTGTGTATGTTTTGTTGTGTTTATCTATCAAAATGTTGCCTATAGAAGTCATATATAATGATCTATTTTGTGCTTGTTCTATTCTGGGTAATAATTTTGATTCTTGAGTTTGTGTTGTCTGCTAGCCAAGCCACAAATGGAAGCATAAATGACAGAGGGCAGTTTAGAGATTGGTGAAGCAAGCCTTATGGATGAGCACTGATGATTAGAGCTAACAACATGCCTAGACAGAGTTTGATCATCCTTCAAGTGACAAGTGTGAGCCAAATAGTTCCCTGTGTGTAAGCAATCACATTTTAGTGACAAGAGAGACCAAAAGAGGTGCCTGAAATGGGTTCCAGTGTCAGCAATGACAGATTGGTATGCTTGAGGATTTGCAGTGAGCAGGTTTGATGGAAAACACAACCAAAGAAGATGCCTAGTGGTCGTGTAGCAGGTAAAGACAATGTTCAGTGACAAAAGCAGCAGGATGGTGTGCTTGGATAGTAAGACAACCTATTAGAATGCAAATGGGGGTGAATGAAGAGTAAGACACCTGGATACATGCTTGGCTGTGGGGAATATGACAGTTAAGTGACAAATGAGGGTGAATGGAGTACCTAGGGCAGTTTGAGTTCTATTTCAAGTGACAAACTTGTCAAGAATAGGCACATATAAACCTTACAGTGGTCAACACATTATATTTTACAAGAGTTTCAAGCGACACAAGTGGAGGAGAAGTGCTCCTAAAGTCAGCATGAAAGGTGACAGTACCAATACAGGCACCTAGATGGTAGAAGGCAGTTTTAAGTGATAAGCATCACATAAATGAGTGTCTAGGCATATGATAAGATGGTTTTAAATGTCGTAGATAATGAGTGAAAGGTGTGCTTGGCACTCTCAGAGTGTCTTAAAGTGTCAAGAATGAACACATGAGGTTTTCTTGAATTCTGTAAGTGAAAAACAAAAATAAAAGAGGTGCCTAGGACAGATTTAAGTGACAAGGTCACCTATAGGGCGTGTTTCGGCAAGTTCAGGTTATAAAGGCACCTGAGGGAGAAAATAAGATGGTTAAGTGACAAAGATGGAACAAGGGTAACCCTTGATTGTTAGATTAGTGTTAGAAGGGAGTATGAGGTGTGCTAAACAGCCTAGCATGCCACTTAAGTGACAGAAGTAGCTAGAAGAGGTCAAACATGAGTTAAATGGAAGATACACTAGAAACAGGCACTTGTGATGCAGTCAAGGATAGGTGGCCTGATGAATGGCCTCCTCTTTGCAGCTCAACACACTAGCAACTCACAAACACAGTATGGAAGCAACAAACTTTATTCATGAATTTTAGATTACAGCCTTGCATTAAAGGTAAACACAGTCATGCAGTCCTACAGGGACTGATCATCTCATATAGACAGCCTCTCACACCACTCAATCTATTAAAATAAACTAAGGAGAAAAAAGCTATCCTACATTATCCTATTTCTTCCTTTACATCTTTCTCATATCTACTAAGGCTCTTCAGGGAGGAACTTTCTCTTTCAATTCTCTGTTGCCCATCTTCCATCTTCTTTTCATAGCATAGGAGGAATTTTTTCTTGTATTCCTACTCATCCCACCTCCTCTCTCTCTTCATTGTATCTCTTAACATATGTATAGATATGCAGACTCGAATTTCTAAAAACCACCCATGGAAATGAAATGCCTCATTCTAAAATGAGTAAATTGATTACAAAGAATAATTGCTAATCAAAGGAGTAATAATCCATGAGGTGGGAAGTGTGTGAGAGGGGAGGGGGACAAATTTCTTCCAAGTGCATTACTTAACAGACCCAGCTACCAGCTAGTAAATGCAATGATGTTGAAACCATCCAGCAATGAGAAAGAAAATGCTTTTGACTTGAAACTGCCAGCTAGGAAATAATAATGAGAATATTCATGTCCAGCATAAAGGGAGCATAAAGGATTTCAACCCCCAAAAACGCTGGACCGTTTTGAGGCCAACTGATAGGCACAACAAGTGCCTCTGCAATTCTGGCTCGATTTAGTCAAGGCTGGTAGGCTTGAATCAAATATGTTTTCTAACTGCACAAACACGTGCATAAACAACAAAAGTTCCTTCCAAAGGGGTTAATAATCCTTGGAGGAAAAACAACCTAAAATCCTAATTGTCAGATAGCTTGAAATCTAAACTAAGGCTAGAAAGTAATGCTAAACCTAATTGAATGCTTTGTAAAGAAGATAACAGATAGGATATGTAAACCACAGAAAGAATAAAATGACAATTTCAAATGAACGAATAGACCAGTGCCTGATGCCAAATTGGGAATAGAGTCAGATACATTCTTGCAGGTCCTAGCAGGAAGAAGCATTCAGCAGTAAGTTTTAAATGAGGATAGTGAGATGGCATGTGGGCCCCAGAAGGAAATCAACAGCAGCATCAACTTTCAGTTTATTTCATGGTATTGGCCTGCTTTTGGCTGCAGGTGTTTTTGTAGAAAATTGTAGTCTCTTCAGATAATTTGTGGCTATGAAAATTCTTTTCAATAATTAATATATGTGGGCTGCTATTTCTTCCATCTTTTGTTGGAATTTTAAAGCAATTTGTCTCACTTCAATCATATTTCTAAATTGATGAATGGTATTATTTTTTATGGCATTATATGCTCACTCTGTATGTTATCTTTTTTGTGTCCTAAGGTTTTCCAAACACTAGTCTTCTATATCGCTGCAAGTACCCTGTAACCAAATCTGCAAAGATTGAGATAGAATACATAGATTTATTTGACTCAGATTTATGTATTAAAAATAATGTGTGATTTAATGAAAATATTTAACAAGAAAACTATTTCTTTTTTATTGATTTCATTAAAGATAAAGTTTGAATACAGGCACATACTGAGTTTGTCTGTTTCACACTACCAAACTGTAAACTTCTTTTCATATTTGACCAAGCTACTATGGAATTGATACTGCATTGCTAAATGTGCAGAAAATGCATTTCTACCATCTATTTGTTTTCCAGTATTCTAGTCTCAATCACACTCCTTGCATGTTTTCCTGGCATCTTAGGTGTATGCCATCACTTTTGAGACAAGGCTGTATGTTGCAGCTGTAGCCCTTGTGGTTTCCTAATTCAATTACAAGGAACTACAGATTACATTAAAGAATACATATAACCTTGATGTTGTTAAAAATGATGATAACCTCAGCTATTAGCAATTTGGTCATGGTTTTTACTTGCTTCTATAGTTACTTGTGCAATATTTCCGAATGTGATTAATCGAGAACTCTTGAATATCGCAAAAACTTCGTGAGAATGGTTGTGTTTTTTATTTTCAGGAGGAAGCAGGAGGGGGCTTGGTATTTTGGCATCCTAAAGGAGCTATTGTTAGGCATCATATTGAAGATTTTTGGAAGAAAACTCATATACAGCATGGTTATGAACTTCTTTATACACCACATGTGGCCAAAGCTGATCTTTGGAAGATAAGTGGACATTTAGAGTTTTACAAAGAAAATATGTTTGATCAAATGGATATAGAAGATGAGCTTTATCAACTTAGACCTATGAATTGCCCCTATCATATACTAGTCTACAAAAACAGCCCTCGTTCATACAGGGATTTACCTTTTAAAGTTGCAGAATTGGGTACAGTATATAGATATGAGATGTCTGGAAGCTTGCATGGTCTTTTCCGAGTAAGAGGTTTCACTCAGGTGTGTGCTCAACCTTTCTTTTTTTCATAATCTAGATTCCAATGGAAAGCAAATAATAAGATACTAACTTGCCTCAATTTCAGCAGCCTGGAATTCACAACTAATTTCTTTTTCAGGTTACTTCTTTATGGACTTCTTAGCAGTGAATATCAAAGTTGTTGAAGTGATTATTTCTATTGTGGCTTTTTCTACTGTTGTTAGTTCCTTAAGAGTTGGTTTTTCTTGTTTGTGGGTTTTGAATATTGGTCATTTCAATAGCTTGTTATGCTGAACATGTATTACACTCGCATATGGATGCAAAAATGTCCATCAATAAAAACTAGGAGCATTTAATTTGATGGGTTGGTGACAATTAAATGCATGAAAAACAAAAATCATTTTATTATTATTTTTTTAAATTTTTACATTATTTTTATTACAAGATTAGAATGTTGATATTCTTAATAAATATATTAAAACATAAATATTTACGCCATAGGCGTTTCTATCTGAGGAGGACCTGTGTTGTGGCATCAACGGTCAAAAATCTAAGCGGAACATGGACGACCATTGCCTAAAGTTAGACCATCCATTCTCATTGTTCTCATTCGCTGAAATTTCCTTTGCCCGGACATCATCCTCTCCACACAACGGGATCCACTGACTACGATGTACCCATTTTACATTGCTGCTTTGCCAGTAAAAGTTGCGGACTGATCTACTGCTTGTTCTCCAAACACAATTTACTCTTCACCCATGGGCCTGATTTCAAATGGAAAATTCTGCCAAAGGAAAAAGAAGCGGATGTCTGAAGATAATGGTACAAACAATAAGTTTTCAGGATAATTTATGAAACAGCTCCAAGATTTGGCAACAGAGTCGACAACAGTAGCTTCAGAGAGTGTGCTGCCCTGTTTCCTTACGATGTATACCATTGGAATTTGACCTGCTTCTTTGTCCAGAAACCTGCACCCAAAAATAACAATTTCAACGATCTATCATACAACATAGAAACTCCTGGTTACTAATGTAGTGCTCAAGAGTTTTTTTCAGTAGTACAGAACTCTCTGAATTGGAGTAGAATCAGATATCAGCTTTTAAGTCTGTTTTTACGAGATGGGTATTGTAGATTTTTCATGCTATAAGTGAGAATGCAAAACCAATTCTTACTTACAGTATCATTGCGACATCATAAATCTCAGGATGAGACAAAAGAAGCGCTTCTAATTCTGCTGGAGCAACCTATAAAGTGATGCACAGATATATCAAATCATCATTATGACTGCTAATACGGATTTTTGTTTTTCAATCTCTCCAAAAGAGTACATTGGAAGTCGGAGGCTAACTAGTCAATCCTACTGAAGGAAATGAAGCTTTATATCTGATAACCGTTGTATTTTATGAGTTCTTTCAGCCTGTCAACTATAAAGACATAGCTTTCATTATCAATATAGCAGAGGTCGCATGTGCGTAGCCTGCCATTTTCATCCAACGCTGAGGTAGCAGCATCTGGATACCTGAAGTAGCTTGCAATTGAAAGGTATAGGTTATCCGGCCATGAAATACCTCTTTTACACTAGCATATGACCCACCATTATAGAAACTTGCAGCCTATATTTATTGCTCTTAAGTTCTATATTTTGTGCAAGTTTCTGCTATTGCATTTTTTAATAGAATCCCCTGTTTTTGCTACATATTGGGTGGTGTTATGGGCCATGTTGTTGCAATGAGGGGGATTAAAAGCTGGTTCACACTCTTTTTGTATGATTGTCAGGCATCTGACAAATGCATTCCATTTTCATTACATCAAAAACTTGCCCGCATGTTCAGTGCAGTTTTGGGTAACCTTCATTAATCACTTTTGGGTCCCTTGTCTAATTAAACTCATGGATGAACATCTTTTTCCGAAGCACATGCTTGAATACTCACATCTCTGCTTGAGAGAGGCTACAATACAATCCATGGAGGTAAGTGCTTTGTATTTAGAGTAAATATTATGTTTGAAAGTGAAAGTACATCTAATTCACACCTACTTTAATGCATTATTATGCTAATAGCCATTTCGAAATGTATTCATTCTGCTAAGATTTGCATGTGAGCTAAATAAAAAAATGGCTACTTGGTCTAAATCTTTTAAGCCAAGAGATTTAGCCACTTAACCTAGATTTTTTTCCTATTAATTGTTATCTTTCCATTATGACTTGTTTTTCTTTTAGGCCTTTATTCTTGTTTTTGTCTATTCATATTCTTTAGAAACAATTTAGATCTACAGGTTGCTTAATCATTCCATACTGCCTCTCATTGTGATATCAAAACAGTGACTAACGAGAAGTTGACTGTGATGAGCTAAAGTGGTATTCATCAAGGCTTTAGTAGGGCAGCCTGTGGCTCAAATATGTAGGAGACCAGTTAGTTGTGGTTCAAAGACAAGGACTTTGATGTTCAAGAACAAGAATTAACTCCTCATTTCAATACCTCTACACTCCTGAAAATTTGAGTTATATTAGTTGAGGGAAAAGGAAGATTTAGTCTTAGTTTGCTGTTTTTCACATTGGACATATCATTATATGTAATTTTGTAAACATTTATAAACTTATGCTGCTGATATACATTTTAAAGTTTGAAACTATGACAAAATTTCAAATGTTGAGTGTTTGGGATTCATATGACATGTGCAATGTTTCAATTATGGCTCTTATGTTCTCTAAATGTGTTAATTTCTTTTTGTTTTTCTGTAAAACTAGGGTTTTTCTCTTTTGCTGAGTCCTTTCCCGAGTCTGAGTCCAAGTTTTTGGTCTGTTGAGTCCGAGGCATGTTCTATGCAATATCTTATATACTAGTATACCAATAGAGTATAAATGATCTAATTAATTATGGGGATTGAAAGTGTTCGTACAAAAAATCTGCTTTTTTCTCAAGGATTAAGTATAAAAATTAAAAAATGAGAATATCAAATAAAATTATAATGATATGATGATAATAATAATGCGGTCTTAATAGATTTTTTTTTGTTTTGTCAAGAGTTTAATAAAAAATAAAAATATAATAATATAATAATAATAATCTGGTACTAAAAGTTTTTTTCTTTTGTAAAAAGTTTAATGGAAATATAAAAATATATTAATAACAATATATATTGATATAACCATATCTTAACAATAATTTAATATCAGTTACAGTATAATAATATAATTATTTTTTTAGTGGAAAAACAAACAAATATGATATTTTTCGGCGTACTTTACCTATATTCCTATAAAGATAGGTATGCTAGTAAATATATGGATTTAAGATTATACCACACATTTCAAGGTATCATACCACATTCATTTTCCTTAGTGTAATCTACTGATGGTAAACTTCAGTTGATGAATTTGATGTTTTTGGGAATTAACTGTCTTAATGTTAACTTTATTTTTATGAATTTGGTATTTTGTGGAGTAAGTTGCATTTTTAAATCAAGTGAATCTTTGTGATATATCTTTCACGAGTGGTGGCTAACAAGAACCCATCTTTCATGATTGATGATTCACAAGAAATGATCTCTCATGAGCTTGATTGGCCCACTTGGCATTCATTGCAACTGTTGAATTGACATATCCAAATTATGGTGCTTGACCAACTATAGAGTAGGGAGCAGACCTTACTATCTATATTTAAGGCTCACTTGACCTTGAATCTATGAAGTTGCTTGACCTATGCTGGTCAATCCAGTTTGGCAGTTATTAACTCTATATTTTTCCTTTGAAACCTTTAGTTGATGCTTGTTAGGGTGAGAAACATGGGGACTACCTGGGAGGTTACTCCTCCCAATACTATTCTACTTCAAGTGTGCGTAACCATGGAACTTCTCTCACAATTAACCTCTCCGAGTGTAATAACTCATTTGCCAAATCTTTGGCAAGTTTTGTTTCTTATAAACAATACAATGTTGAGACCACTAGTTTTTTTTCATTTCTATGCATTTGGTTTTCTACAGTGTATCATTGTTTGATTTCAGTTTTTGGAAATCAGTTGTGTTAGTATTGAGTTAATCTACATGACAGATGATGAGTAGTGGCTCACAAGAACCCTTTTTCTTGTACTTGGCTGATTTTCTTTGTGACGAGTTTCTTAAAGGTGAGACTTCGTAAGAGGCCAGCCATTTCAAAACTATTCTGGCTGAAGTGGACATAATCATGAAACTTCTGCTACAATTAGGCTCACTCAGTGTGATGTCCCTTGCCAGGTTTAGTCCTGTTTAACGATAATTGTCCTATGTTTAAGATACTTGAACTGAATTGTTTAAGATGTGTTGATTTAATTTATGCTATTGTAATGCAAGTAAGAACATTATACATTTATTAGCAGATTAGAGATCTTATTATTATTCCAGTTTGAGAAGGAGGTTTAGAATGTAACCAGATTGCTTAGATACCAATCACAACAGGTTTTCCCTCAAAGTTTACAGATCCAAGCCCTTAGCCTTTCTTGGGACGATGCCCGCAAGGTGCTCAGGGTCGCTGATCCCTACCCTATCTTGGGAATTAACCAATTGGCTGGATTTAGACATGCCTCTCCCTGGATACATCTCTGTCCTCCCTTCTCAGATACTGAGATTAATAATAAGTCTTAAGCATGCATACCTTACTATATGATTTAATGTAATCCCTGATATAAATCTTAATTAAAGTTATTAACATGCCAAAATCAGGAAATCAGTCAATGCTGCACATACCTGATACAGGGATATGCTTAAGTGCTTACACTCTGTAATATAATCTGAATGTCTGCTGCTAGTAAATCTGAATTGCACCAATCCCTTTGGTTGAGTATTGATGAGGTAATGATCTCAGACTTAAAATATGTAATTTTTCCTTATTTCTACCATGATCCCTGGAGATGTTTGTTAATCTCTCTATATATCCTGCCCAAGAGAAAGGATGTTATCAGGCAGACATGCTTTTCCAGATCGTGCCTTTTCAAGTTAATTCATTATACATGATCGCCTTTTCAGATTTTCCTTTTCAGATTGTTGACCATGTAATTGTGCTTGTTCGATTAGTTTATCTTTAATAATCTAACCCTTCATCGGCGATTGGTTACTGCTGTATATCAACCCCTATTTGTGAATATCATTTCAGCTTTGGTGATTATCGTATTTGTAAACAGCGGATATTGATTTTTAATGAGTATATACTACTATATTTTATAATGTTATATAGGTTATCAGGTAATAATATATTTATAATATTATATATATTACAATATCATTTTATAATATTGGTATTAATAATATTATAAATATTGTTATTACATATTATCAAATAATATTATAATAGAGGTATTAATAACATTATATATTATTAGATAATATAATATTATTATATATTGTTATATCATATTTCTCTAATAATACTGATTTATTATTATAAAATGTATTATATTATTATTATTATTTTGAATGTATAAACAAAGATTGGTTATAATTGGAAAGATTAATAATATTATTTTAATTAAATTCTCATTACAGATAGGGGATATCACACTCAGCTTTCTATTTCATCTTCAAAACCTTCAGCAATCATTGTGCCTTATAAGACATTGATTGTAGAGATCACAAGCTCATTCATTTTTATTCATTTGGTGTTTTTAGGAATTAGCTATCTTAATTTTGAGTCAATCTTCATGAGCCATATTTTATGAGTGGAGTGTTGTCGGGATAATTGTATGTACGGGTTATTATATTAATAAAGTATTATGTTAGCCTCGGTCGTTAGTGACCGAGAGGTTACACAGTTACGTCACGACGTTTCAGTCGTGGCCCTTTGGGTAGTTTATATTCCCTCTCGGAGGATGGACATGGGAGATATTATTGTATGATCCTTATAATGTGAATGTACTTGCCAGTTTGGAATGATTAATGAAGACATCTATTATTCTTTGATATATTCTGTGTTATTTACATTTCCTGTACTATGTCTGTGCAATATTAAGTTTACCCCAGTGGGAAATCATCTGGCGCTGTTGCCAAACAAATCTGGCAAGTGACGGAATGAGTGTACGGATGGGAATACCATTGGAGGAGAATATCAATGTGAGGACGAATGAGGACGGAATCATTGCATAGACTTTATGCCTAATCAATTGAATAAAAATAGAAATTTAAAGAAGGAACTCGAGGAGGAACAAGCCGCTAGACAAGCCGTACTCGCACAGCAGCAAGCCGAGCGAAGGGAGAGATTCAGAAGACGTGCCGAAGGACTATCGAAGGGAGTGAGTGAAGGTGAGCGTCTGGAGGAATCTAACCGGGAGGCCGAAAGAAGTGATGAGGACTGCCTGGAGGAAACAAGGAGCTTGTTTGGGTCCTTAACCTTAACCCCATGGATGGAAGTAAGAGAAGCCCGAAGGAAGGAAGAAGAGGAAGCCGCATGGAGGGAGGCTTAGGATACCGTTGCTGCCGAGTGTCGAAGTGACAGAGGGGCACGGGGATCACAGTAGCCCACCAGGCTTGGACAGTTCCAGTAGTTCGGGGACATCAAGTGGTACGGTACTGAACAATTCTGAAGGACCGACGTCGGCAGTACCATACCAGACTGTAACACAACCGGTGCTGCAAACACAGTCGGCACTTAGAAAAGTAAACATGGCGACTAACAAAGAAAAACTGCCAAAATTCCATGGCGATGGGAAGGAAGATCTAGTACGGCATTGTCGTACGTGCGAGACAATTTGGTGGGTGAATGGAGTCCCCGACCACACAAAATGGGTAAAATAGTTTTCGGCCACACTGAGAGGGGTAGCCATCGACTGGTACTCTAATGTGGACAAAACAAAGGTGACCACTTGGGACGAACTCAAGACAGAATTCCAGGAGTTTCGGCTCCTGAGGGATGACAATGAAATTGTTTCCGAGATATACGGTACCAAACAAGGCAAGAAAAAGATTGTGCGGGCTTACAGTCGCCGACTGAAGGAGTTAGTCGGAAAAATGGATAGCCAGCCATCGGATGGCCTAAAGAAAAGATGGTTCGTGGAGGGCCTGAAATCTAACCTATGGAGGAAAATGAAGATAGTGCCCCTCACCTCATACGTAGACGCCTATAACTGGGCGATGGACTTGGAGAGCGAACAGAAGACCTCCAAGAAGAAAAGAAGCAAGTCCTCTTCTGACGAAGATGACACTTCGTACGATGACAGTGGCAGTGAGGGCGAGTCGAAGGGAAAAGTTAGGGCACTCCAAAAAGACATGGAGAGAATGATGGAGGAGTTCAAGACCATGAAAGGGGGTACTAGCAAGGGGGAAGTTGATATTTGGTGTATAGACTGCAAGGCAAGCGGCCATACAAAGGGGTCGTGTCCCAAAATGGCATTTTGTGACATTTGTCAAATCATGGGCCATTCCACCAAGGAATGCCCATACAACATGAAGGTGAGGAATCAACAAGTGCTATTTACCCAAGAGCAACCATCTACATCGGGGGCAGAGACTAACAATAACGCATCCTCTGACGGGTATGGAGGCAACCGACGCGGTAGCGGAAGGGGCAATAACAACACCAACATGAGTTGAATACAATATGACTCCAAGGGCTGGCCGATGATCCAGTGCCGAGCTTGCAATTAGTGGGGCCACTTTGCAAGGGACTGTGACAAGGGTGACACCCCGCAAAAGCTCTGCCGCTGGTGTGGTCCTGGCAACCACGAGGATGCCAATTGCCCAAAATCCGGGGTCAACTTGCTCAATATCGAGGGAACAAGAAGTGATGAGGGGGTACTAGCCATCACCCGATCACAAACAAAACAAGGGGCTCAGGAGGGTAAGGAAGAAATAGAGAAGGCGATGAAGGCATCGAAAGAAAGATGGGAGATGGCTACCACCTCGGGCCGGAGGGAGGCAGAACGAAACATTCTGAGACAAATGTTACAGGTAGAGGTACCGGTGAAACTCCAGGACCTCCTTCACACCGTGCCGCACTTGGGAACGACACTATTGGGAAACTTGGCCACGTAGCCAAATACCACACGTACGGACATCCCCGACGGGTTTGCAACGGACCCGATGATACTTGCTGTAAATAGCGGAAGGTACTCGATAGTCGTCGAGATGGGCATCCTTGGCGCCATCCTAACAGACACTATAGTGGACGGAGGGTCAGGAGTGAACGTCCTTCCGGAGGCAACGTGGAGAAAACTAGGAAAGCCCACCTTGTGGCCACCAACCTTCAACTTACTGGGTGCAGATCAACAGGGTATCAGACCACTCGGGATGCTGATGGCACAACTGGTCACTATCGGTACACAACCGTTTGTACTTGACTTTGTCGTCATTCCACTGAAGCAGAAAGGCTATGACGCCATATTGGGTAGAGGATGGTTAGTAACAGCCAAAGCGAACCATAATTGGAAAAGGAATACCCTTTCGATGGAGAGTGGAGGAAAAAAATTCACAATTGATCTCCGTACCCAGTTGGTGAGTGAGGCGATAGCTTCCTCTTCCGAATTTGACTCCGAAGGAGAAAACGATCGAAGGGATGAAGCAAGAGACAGAATGGAACCGAATAGTGAAGTTGTGCTAAGATTGGGAGAATATGCAGAGGATGATGCAGATTCATTGAACGGTTTCTTCCACTGGCAAATAGAGGATTACGAAGTCTTCCGACCAGCATGCAATGTACTAAGTATTGAGGAGGTGCCGAAAACATTTCCCTCTGAGTACGGTGAATACAACGAAGGGGATGTGAAAGTAAGCGAAGTCCCGATGCATAAATTTGATAAGCAAAACCCCATGAAGTATAAGGAGCCGTCTGTCAAACCAATGAATCTGGGTAAGGAAGAGGAACCTAAGATCATTCACGATTGGAATCCTGTGTGGAAGACCGCAGCCTTCAAAATCTTTATTCTCCTTCTTATGTACGGGAAAGAGACTGTGGTCCCTGCAGAATTTATGGTTCCAAGCCTCTGGATCGCCATTGAAAACAGACTCGGCGACAAAGAAATCTTGAGGGAACGGCTACAGAATGAGATTAAGCTAGGAAAATTTCGGGAAGTCGGCTACGACGGAGCTGTCAAGTTGTGGACTCTCGACGGGTTGGAGACACATGAGGCCATCAACGGGTCCAAATTGAAACCTTACCTGGAGAGGATGGACCCGAGAGAAGAGACACACGCGAGAGGAGAGGATGGAAAGGGACTTGAGCGCTCAAGCAAGCGACCTGAGAGCCGTCCGTACGGGCGACCAGAGAAGCATCCAGACGGTAAATTGGAAAAATACTTGTACGGCTATGCATGACCGTATGGTGGAAAAACAAAGAAAAAAAAACCAAAAAAGAGAGAGAGAGAACACCGTACGACCGTACGGAAAAGGGAAATGATGGCCGTACGACCCGAAAGTCACATGCAAGGGCCATCGTACGACATATAAGCCCGTACGGTCATTCCATCGTACGACAAAACAAAAGGAATTGCAAGCAGTATGGACGTGGGGAGGGTAATCAAAAGATTGTATGACCTAGGAGGTTTAAGAAGCAAACACCGTACGACACTAAAGCAGAGAAAGAGTCGATACCGTACAAAATAGAAGCATTGATGACATTCACCGTACGGCAAAGGAAGTACCGCACGGGA
Source organism: Chamaecyparis obtusa (assembly GCA_027943335.1). Taxonomy (NCBI): domain Eukaryota; kingdom Viridiplantae; phylum Streptophyta; class Pinopsida; order Cupressales; family Cupressaceae; genus Chamaecyparis; species Chamaecyparis obtusa. Next base: position 189,404 of record BSBK01010899.1, read on the forward strand.
AAACAAAGGCAAAAAACGACCGTACGACATTCAAGCGCACATACACAACACCGTATGTCGTACGGCCTCAACATCGACCGTACGTCATAAGTAGGGAACACACAGCACCGTATGGCCACAAAAAGTTCAGCGATTTATTTTAAAAAGGATCTCCATACGGTCATGTTGTGAAGACTACATTTATTGTTTCATACTCTCGGAGGAAGACCGTACGGTGAAGAAGACTGTGCAAGGGCTAGTCGGTACAGTTCATACGGTAGGGAATGGGAAAATAAAATAAGAAAAAGGGTACAGTTTTAGAATGGAAGAACAGTTTATTGACGGTAAGGGTTGGCAGCAACGAGAAGGTTCTAAAAAAAAATGATGACAAATCAAAACAGTTCACAATGAATAACGTATGGTACCGAAGGGTGAAGAAAACATAAGCGGTTTGCAGAAAGAGTATGGGATTGGAAGAAAATCACGAAAATGGTGTGCCCCAAGACCCTGCGGGGGCGCTGCCCCTCGACCCCGCTAGGGGCATTGCCCCCTAGACCCCCAGTCAGTTTAGTTATCAACCCTTGGAGAGTGACCAGTTGATGAGACTCGGAGCTGCTGTAGGCATGGAGTGTTTGTATGTTAGAGGTGGAGAGAGCACTGGAGAAAGCCTTTCGAGAGGGGTACTACGCTTTGAGGCACTTAGAGTAGGTGTTGGCTAGATGTGAGGCTGTCGTGGTGGATGCATAGAGAGCTCGGGAGGAGCTGACCACCTAGTTTGAGGCAGTAGAGCAACACTTGGCTCAGCATACCCAGGAGTTGGAAGCAAAGAAGGCGGCACGGGTGGCTATCGAGGTTAGATTGGCTCAGAAGACAGTATTGTTTGAACAAGAGTTAGCGGAGGCTACAACTGAAAAGTATGTTTTGGAGACAGGTTTGGTGCAGGCATGGGATGTGACGGAAAAGACCTATTGGAAGCAGCGTTGATGGAGAGGGCGGCACTTCATCTTTTTCAGGGATGCCCCTCCACTCCTCAGTGATTTTCTTATTCTATATAGTGTATTTCATCTCCATTTGTTGTGAGTCGCCGGAGACGACTCTGTTTTTTTGGGGGGATAATGTTGTCGGGATAATTGTATGTACGGGTTATTATATTAATAAAGTATTATGTTAGCCTCGGTCGTTAGTGACCGAGAGGTTAGACAGTTACGTCACGACGTTTCGGTCGTGGCCCTTCAGGTAGTTTATATTCCCTCTCGGAGGATGGACACGGGAGATATTATTAAATGATCCTTATAATGTGAATGTACTTGCTAGTCTGGAATGATTAATGAAGACATCTATTATTCTTTGATATATTCTGTGTTATTTACATTTCCTGTACTATGTCTGTGCAATATTAAGTTTACCCAGCAGGAAAACATGGAGGTCCAGAAGAACCCATCTTTCATGTCAATTGATTTCCTAGGGTCACTCATTTTGTAGGCTGTTCTCATATTGTTCAAGCACTATGCCTCCCTAGGAAGCAATCCATCCCAGTAACGTTCCGTCTCAAGAGCACTTAGACATGGATCTTTTACTGCAATTAGGTTCACTTTGCTTGCAATTCTATTTGCAAAACCTTTAGTTAGTACTATTTATTTATACTTTATAAAGTATTCAGAAAGAGATCCCAAGCTCCTTTTTTTCACATTTGGTGTAATGTAGTGCATCATTATGTATGATCATTTTTCTAGAATTAACTATCTTAACATTGAGCTGGATCTATGGTCTGCCTTTTATGAGTGGAGGTTCTAAAGGATCCATCTCTTAGAAGCTTGATTGATTCAATTTGTCTGTAGTATGCTTAACTACCAATTTCTGTTGCTGAGGGTAGGGCATTGTCACTAGACTGAGAACTATAGATTCCCAACTATAGTTCCCTCATGCATGCACACCCCGGAACTTTAGTTAGTTACCCCTGCTATTCGACCACCCACCCTGCTGTTGAGAATTTTCTCACCGGTTAACCTCACCCTCTGTAAATCTCGGGTGGGGACTAACCTGGTAGGTGCTTATTCTGTGTTGTCTGGTCAGTTATCTATTCTGTGTCTTTAATAAGAGATTGTACAGATTACTAGGGTGGAAGATAGCAAAACATCACACTTTTGTTCATATATTGAAGACAATAAATAATACAATTTTTGTAATGCTACACCGTTGTTATTGCTCATTGCAATTTCGGTAATATCCATCCTTGGGCTGGATTTTGTTTCCTCTTCTACTGTATGTAAGTGCTTTGGCCCCTCACTAGAAGTGAAAGTTGTAATATTCAAAATTTTTAAAAGTCAAAATGGGGACATCACAGTTGGAAGTGACCTTGGAAGCTGTGAGGCCATCATAGCATCCATGAAAGGTGAAATGTAAGAGGTTGCTACTGAAGTTGAAGTCACCTTGTAAACTGATGACTCACTCACCATCTTGCCATCAGACGCACAATATTGAAATTCTTCCCATGGCGATAAGAAAACCATGGGATGAATTTTGTAAACCAAGTATGGAAACTTTGATATTTATTTAAATTTATTTACCTCAACTTGTATATGATGTGAAAATTTGAATTTTTTTATTTGTTTCTTTCACCTTTCTCTACCTACTATTGGCTGCTATAAATAGCTTACTGAATAATTGCTTGAGGACAAAACCCCTAGCTGGGCCCTGCTTTTGTAATAGTAATCTAGCAACTATCTAGAAAAGGAAACTAGCAGATGAGGTCCTGTGCTAGTCACTAAGTGCCCTTTAGCTATGGTGTTTTTACCCTACTATATTTTGCGCTTTCAATATTAGTATTTCACTCATTACTTGTGCAATCAAATGTACACTATGCTTATATTAATCTAAGGCTTGCACATGCAATTGTGTTTACATGGTTTTGATAATGATCAGTTCTAGCTAGAGGTTTAGATGCAGCTTTTTACCTTTTGGCATGAAACACCTGTTGGTGCTCTAGTGTTATGCATTTTATCAAGCTTCAGGGCATTAAGGACAAATTTCATAGCTCCGTTGTGTAATGACATAGGGTGGAGACATTAGTAAATCCCTTACAGCACAGGGCTAATACAAATTTTAATGTTGCCAATCTTGGAGATGCATCTTTGTGAAAGGCTTGTGATGCTCATAATTGTTTTTCTAATGGTGTGGTTTAGCAAGTATGGCAGGTGATCGTTTCAGTTTCCCTGATGTCTTCTTTTAACTTTTAGCCTTTAGGCAGTGGTTCTCTGAGCTTCTGGGACTGAGGGACGCAGGGAAACAGTTTTGAGGATGGCATTTTTTTTCCAAAAGGTGATGGCTACTAAAGTAACTTAAACAAACTAGGAGAAGCTGAAAATTTGAAAAGTAAATACAATGTACTGAATTTGCAATGACCATCCTCCCTCTAGCCTTTTAGAGGTTTTAATTTTTAAGAAGTTTTTCTTTAACAAATTAGCGTTTTTAAAAAAATTATGCACAAAATGGTGCAGGCTGTCTAGTCCTGAGAAAGAGGGCATCCTTTCTGTCTCTGAGTTTTGAGGATGTCTGGAACATCAGGGACATCTTCCACTCCCCTGGGTTTGCAATATGCAACCCCATGGAATGCTGCTTTAAGGCTGCCTTTGGATGACAACTCTTTCTTTTGTGGGTACTTCATGTCATGTTGATATGTTGGGAAGGTTGTTCCAGGTAGATTTTTGCCATCCTTGATGCACTTCCAGAGTTTCGTAAACAAGTAAAAAGACTCAGACATACAATAAACTTCATGATAGATGAGAAATTAATACAAGATTATATGTAAGGATTTCATGTCATACCTACCCCTTGATTAATTTGTTTCAAATAATGTATCAAGTAGATTTTATGTTTCATTTGTCATTACATGAATATGTCAATATGGGGCAAAGTTGATGTGGTCACAATAAGTATATAATACTTAAATTGACAAATGGATATTAAGTAAATCTCTTGAAGAATTGACTATTTTGAAAAGAACACATCATTGTCACTGATTATACAGAATTGATAAATTTTCTATTGATTTTGAGACTCAATTGCATGTTTTTGAAAATAAGTTAATAACAAATATTTCACCGTCAGTAAATTGAATGCTTCTGTGATGTCTGGCAACTTGTTCAACAGTTATGATGAGCATGATGAATTGTCTCTTCTGCAAAGCTTCGTATGTGAATTGGTATTTCATTCAATAGATTTAATTTTAATCAAATAACCCCTATTTAGTAAAGAGCCAAAGAATGATATTCTAAATAGAATAAAAAATTCTACAATGTTTAGGATATCTATGTATACGTTACACAGATCTGTCATGACAGTTATACTTTATATGCAGAAATCTACAGTATTTATGATCGTTTTTTAAACAAGTGTCTATATTGAGGAATACATGCTTGATAACTAATTCTGCCTCATTTTCAAGGCATGAAGTATACAACATTCAAAGAGGTTGAAAAAGTGTTGGTACTGCCACCTAAACTAATATTTAACACATCTGAGAAAAACTATGTTTACATTAGATTTTTAGCTAATCATTTAGAAATATCTTAAGAGGCTCTTGGAGCATTTTACACGGACGAGAATAAAGAATATCGGGCACTATTAAACCGTTATTTTGAATTTGACCCCACTTTAATTTGTCCTTAGTTCATTTTTTTCTTTTGGTATCAGTTTTAATCATTTCTGCAAGGAGATGGGACTTGTTGTTTTGTTCTACATCTACATAAAAACCAATTTAAAACCTATAAAATGAATCTATCTGCAATCTAGTAGTTGTCAGGGGTTGCAGTTTGAAGATTTGTCTGAAACTTACAAGTCAATTCATTTATTTCTTTTATATTGCTTAAGAGGTTAACTGTTTGTCACAGGATGATGCACATATCTTCTGTTTGCCTAGTCAGATCAAGCAAGAAATAAGATCTGTTCTAGATCTTACGGAAGTAATATTATCTCAATTTGGCTTTAAGAGTTATGAAGTCAACTTATCAACAAAGCCTGAGAAAGCAGTGGGTAGTGATGATATTTGGGAAAGAGCGACTTCTGCTTTGAAAGATGCTCTTCAAGATAAGGGTTGGGATTATTCTGTTGATGAAGGAGGAGGTGCATTTTATGGTCCAAAGATTGATCTTAAGATTGAAGATGCCCTTGGAAGAAAGTGGCAATGCTCAACAATTCAGGTAAACATATTTGGTCTATACCCGTGATTTTCAAAAAGTATAATCTGGGGGAGTAATGGGATTTATGGAGTTCACATCTGGAAATATGATACTGCAGACCTTTTTTTTCTAATTGAAATAATACTACGGACTTATGTATGCAGGTGGATTTTAATTTGCCTCAGCGATTTGATTTATTCTATATTGATTCAAACTCAGAGAAACACAGGCCAATAATGATTCACAGAGCTATCTTAGGATCTCTTGAACGTTTCTTTGGCATACTAATAGAGAATTACACTGGTGATTTTCCCTTGTGGCTATCTCCAGTACAAGCCCGTCTCTTACCTGTAACAGACACTCAGGTCTGTAGATTGATTGCTTCTCCATTTTTTGTTATTCCTTCAAGGGTTTCAGGTTGACTGATTTAATATTGGAATTCAACAGGTGCCATACTGTCAGAAAGTGGTGGAAATTATGAGGAAGAAAAATATTAGAGCAGAAGTATCATATGGTGAGCGTCTTAGCAAATTAATTAGGAATTCAGAAACACAGAAGATACCATTAATGGCTGTTGTGGGGCCAAAGGAGGTGGATAGTGAAACTTTAACTGTTCGTTCAAGGCATGGTGGAGAACTGGGAATGATGACTGTCGATGAGGTTATAGAAAAAATTGAACAAGCAGTAGCTGCCAGAAGTTTTGTGTAGTGGAACAAAATTAGTGGTTGGAAATGGCTGTCATGACAGTTTTGCAGGACAATAACCTTTTCTTGTTTTCATAATTTGGTTCATAATTTTTTTTTGATAGCTGACAAAATCAGTAATGAAAGCCAAGAAGCCTTTTCCCATGTAGAAAAATGTTGTTTTAGGCACCATATTTCAGTTTACAGATCAGTATTCACAACTTTTGTTGGTATCAATTTTGTATGCTATTTCATGTTCTATTTAAGTCTCCACTATGGGAAGATATGTCAATATTTACTTATTGTAGGCACAGACCAATCTGTCCAGATAATTACTGTGAATATTCATCATACAAATGCTAGATATTAAAAGCTGATAAGAATTTTATGGCCTCAGAAGCAAATGTAATAGATTTGATTATGCTAGAAATCATGGTAGTGTTCGCATTAGTAAGTATAATAATGTGTTTCAATTGAAAATAAAAGTGAGCTGTAGTAACAACTCACAAAACTATTCTAGGTGAGAAAATAATTATTTAAGGAGTGTTTGTTTGTACGTTTGTTGAGTTGTTGAAACAACTGAATATATTAAGAAGTTGTTTCCTACAAAATAGGATACTAGAATCCTATAAATATGCAATAGTTTATTGAATGAAAAGGAATGGAGCATGGTATTCTCGTGCTCAATTTCTGCTGCTTCTATTCTGCTTAACTTTTTATTATGGTATCAGAGCTGTAGGAATTCTGTGCCTTTTATATTGTAATGTAGAGATATTATTGACACTGACTGAGGCGAATTGAAGCTCCTCATTATAATTTGTGAATAAGGTCTGAAGCCACGATTGGCAGAAACTGTATTATTGGAGCTGGAGATACCTCCGGTTCAGGCACCTCAATAGGAGTTAGAAAATGCTTATTGCCGTATTCAATGGAATTGGATTGCTGATTCTCTAATATACCCTCCTTGACGTGTCCTTGTTCTGTCAGCCCAGTTCTCCTTGGTTTGCCCTGATTCGTAGCACTTCTTCCAACATTGTAGATACTTCATTTCAACCTGACAAGCACATAAGTCTTAGCTATAATTGGAGTTCTTAATTGCTCTGTGAACAAGTGCGATTTGTTTTTTAGGCACCGCAGGAGTTTTGTGTGTGTGCAGACTAATACGTATCTTTGTTTTTTCACATCGAGTGCTGAGTCCATTCATATGTCGATTTTATTGTTGGTAGATCGCTACATTCCTCATTGGTTTGGCGCTTTCTATTGTTTGACAGACCGTTTGTATATGGTGTTTTTCATTGATTGTCTTGTCATAACTCAGTTGTTTGTTCACAGCATCTAGAGCCTGTAGTGGCCGGCGGCATCTAGCAATACCCCTCTACTGTCATACAACGCCATTCTCTGATTTGAGACAGATCTGTGGGTTGATCTCATTGAAGGCCCGTGACTTGTACCTCTGGCAGGCAGTTTTACCATGGACACGATTTTTCTACTTGCAACCAGCTCGTTGCTTGAGCAGCTTATTGCCTGATCCGTGGTTGGCTGGCCATGGGAAAAGTTTTTGTACCCGCGAAAATTTGTATTGTGGCCTAATGTTTCAGTTGCAACAAGAGCATGAAATACTCACTTGTATTGGGATTGGTCTACCAAACCTAATATGGATTCAAGACATCCTAAATTCGTTGGAATTCGCTATTTATTGGCAACGCGGTGCAATGGTCACTATGAGCTATTGCCACCAATTTGGAGCATTTCAAAGTCTAGATCTGTGAAAAAGGAAAATGGCTCGGCAAAAAAATAAAATGATTTATGGTGTCCACTGGAAAGAAGAAAAATTCATCTTTCGATTGGTATTGAGTTGACACCAAACATACATTGAATTCGTCTCTTTGCATACTCCGCGCTTGTCCATCACATGGGTTTTATACTTTTTTGGGGTTGAAATTAAGTTGAGTCATTTAAATCAGGAATCTTAATTTAGTTTAGTTTTCATAGTTTCAAAGTCAAAGTACATCAAAGTTTAGTTATATCATGTATGTAGAATAAGGTTAATTTCTTATGAGTCATTGTTGTGTCAGTAGAAGTAGTTCATCAAAATTTAGAAGTATACAATTTTTTTTGTCTCGAGATTTTATAAGGTCACCTCGTCTTTGAGGCTCCTCTTCAGCCTAGGCTCCTGTTTATGCTTCTCCAAGGGCTCCTCCAGCAACTGACGGTTGGCCTTCTCAGGAACCTGTTTTGGGTTGGCCTTCTCAGGAACCTGTTCTGGGTTGACCTTCATTTGACAAAGGGTTCCCCAGACTAGCATTGGCCATCTCTTCGTGGCGTGAAGCTTTGGACAATGATGATAAAAATACATACAATTGGACTTTACCATACTCATAACCAGCACATGAGTTGAAATGGGGAAAGAAGGACGATCCAAACCCGCTGCCTCCTTTGGCTATTGTCTTGGCTGCTTGATGGTGTTTCCCTTCAAGGCTTGGCCCTTTTATTTTGATTTGTTATGATGCCGAGCTCTCCCTTGTGACTTTGTTGTTTTTGGGACTCTTTGTTTCTGGGCTCTGCCCATGTGACTTGTGAGGAGGTGTCTTTTCTTCCCATTTGCTTAAGCGTTATTTTGGTCTTATGAGTTAATATAATTGGTTAGGACTTTCATTCAAAAAAATCGTCTCAATTTAATTGGAGTGCATGATTGGTGGTACTCAACATTACTTGTAGAAAGTTTACATCAAGAGGGGGAGGATATAAGTTTACATCAAGAGGGGGGGAGGCTATGTTCTTTCTTCACAACTAATGAAATGAGCCACAAAGGACAAATTTGCTAAGTAGCAACTTAATTTGAGGTCAGGGGCATAGATGGTCCGAGGACATTTAGCGTCCTCTCATTAGTCACCAATGATGGGGCTGCTCATCAATTTTGGTGACATTTCATTTTCTTGTATGCATCATTATATGATTCACATTATAGTGTTTGTAATTGTGTGAAAAAGTAGAATTTCTTCACATTGTGGGGGGATTGGCGGGGGGGGGGGGGGGGGGGGAGGAATAATAACCAATATTCCATTCCTATTTCGTGCCAAAATGGCTAAAGTCAAGGGCATCTAACAGTGGTAGTAGTGGTTGTTTGTGTTGTTCAAGATCAAGTGACATGGACCTTGAAAGGGTTTATGGGAGGATTTAGAAAACCACATGAGATGGACAGTTGATGGGTTCTTGTTCACATCAAGGTTTGTGGTAAAAATTTTAAAACTATGAAAGGAGAGATACTTTTGTTTAAATCAAGATCATGAGCCACAAGAGTTGGCTTACTACAGTTGAAAGTGCTAAGTTGGAGAATATGTAAATCATTGATATTGAGAATAGTTGTATAGGAGACCAGCTGGCTATAGAGATCATCTGACTGTTGGACTCCTTGAAAGTGTGGTTGGTTCATGATTAGTTCATTGGAAGTGAAAGTGGGATAAGTTCTTGTATGTAGGTGATCATGTGCAACAAGATCTAGATAACAATAGACAAACCTATAAGTATGCATAGGCATACAATTCTATTTCCAATTTGTGTCATGTTCTTTCTCCCCATGTTCACGCTAAAGGGGGGTATTAGAAATCATGTTAGTGTTCACATTAGTATGTATAATAATGTGTTTGAAGTGAAAATAAAAGTGAGTTGTAGTAACAACTCACGAAACTATTCTGAGTGAGAAAATAATTATTTAAGAAGTACTTGTTTGTATGTTTGTTGAGTTATTGAAACAGCTCAATATATTAAGTTGTTTCCTATTAAATAGGATACTAGAATCCTATAAATATGTAATAGTTTATTGAATGAAAAGGAATGAAGCATGGTATGCTTGTGTTTAATTTTTTTTGCTTCTATTCTCCCTAAAATTTCTCTTAGATTAAATAACCATTCTAACATGTGTCTATGCTTCCATGTTTGAATAGTTTGCTAGAATTTGGTCATCATTTTGGGATCTTGCTTGATGTTTATAATTGAATGGCGTAGTATGTCTCTAATAAGAGTGTTGCAGACAAGCCTTCAAATTATTCAAGGATCCAAATGTATCGAGTTTTAGTTTACTGTTTACGAGGAAAAGAAATTCATAGCATCATTAATATCCTACTGACAAAATCATAATGATTGTACTTGAATAATTTGCTGTAGAATACAACTGAAGTTATTTATTATTTGTCACGTTCTTTTGGAATAGGTACATTATGAAATGATCTGCCACAATTTCCAAACATGTCAATCCAATTTAAATATGTTGTTTAGATAGACACAACATGCATTCTCTTAATATAATATTTCAATGCTACTTTCACGTGGATATGAAAATGGCAAAATGTTAGCTAAGTGGAGCAATTGGTTTTTCTTTTGATTGTTTCTCTTTCTATCCAAGTTACAATAGAAAAATTAAGTGTCTTTAGTGTTTTGTCACCTCCCAAATGATGCTTCATATTTAAATAAGAGGCCTTATTCCATGTTGCAATGGGTAGAGCAAAGAAGAATTGTATATTGGTAAACATTGAGCATAAGATGATGTATAAGGAAGCATTCCAAAGTGAATCACGCTTTTGCTTGCTCAAATATGGACCATCTAGGTGCTTTCTTTCAGGTTAGTGGTAGTCATAACAAGGAATTGTATATTGGTAAGCATTGAGTATAAGATGATGTATAAAGAAGCATTCCAAAGTGAATCACGCTTTTTCTTGCTCAAATATGGACTATCTAGGCGCTTTCTTTTAGGTCAGTGGTAGTCATAAGGAAGAAATAACAGGTTGGGAGTTTTCCCGCACTCGGTTTTTTCTAAATTATACCCTTATAATGCAAATATTGTCATGTTGCATTTCAACTATTGAATTACATGTGTTATTTTGCAATTTGTCACAGATAAATGCAACCTTGAATAACCCAATACTTGTAACGCATGAATAAAGGAAGATGTAATTTATAAGGTTACGAGTTTGTACAAATGTGAGTACATTTACAAGCTAATGATAGTATAGGCAACTTGAAGCGAACAAGAATCCATCAATCCTTGAAAGGAAAGGAGACTTGCTCCAAGGTTCCTTTTAAGCTAGGTTTAAACACATTGGGATAATTTGGTGGCTTGAGGGTGTTTCATGAGGGTGCATTTGCTAGTTGAAATTGGGTAAAAGCTGAGAATTGTGTGTATGAACACTTTTATCTACTTAATTATTTAAAAGTGTAAGGTTTATTATAATGCAATTGTAAACATTTGTGCATATTCAATAAGAAGCAAATTGGAATATTTCAATTGCTTCCATAGTTATGTAAACTACTTCAAGGTATTGACTTTGAAGAAAGTTCAAAAAGAAATATGATAACGAGAAAAGAAAAGCATATCAAAATTAACAGGACATTAGTAACATTAATCACTTATTGGATTTGGATTGTTAGATAGAATCAGATAAACCAATATCATATTAACCAACATTGACACGACTACTCTAGAAGGTTTAAGCTTCCCTTTGAATTTAGTGATAGCACCTGTGGAAGACTATCATGTTTTGTCCTTGAATTTTGTTGCAATGGCGTTGGAAGATTCTCCAGATTTGAAGGATTTTTCCATTTTGGAAGATTCATTGGATTTCTTCTTGGGTTGTTCTTGCATTGTGGGTTCATGTAAGTTTGGCATAGGAAAAAGGGAATCAACCCATTCCTTGATCCAAGTTATCACTTGGGTTACTCTATCATCTATGGATGCAACCTCTGCTAGTGGACAATCCACATTATACACAAGCATCTTGTATATACCTTAGGATTTGTAAGAGGGATGTAATCTATTCCCATCTTCTATTAAGCACTTTTGAATTTTGACTACATTAAATGGCTTTGCCAAGTCTAGCTCCATCCTGCACAAGTCTCTTAGCTTCACCTCATAGTTAGCTTAGTGATCTTTAATAGTTGGTTCATACTTGCAAAAAGGTCCCTATTGTTGGGTTAATCTTGTCAATATGACCAAACTATCTCCTTATCTCTCCATATAGGACCATGGATAAACAAGTCATTTCAATCTTGGTTATTTTGCACTTTTCTTATTTGTGCATAAATAGGCACCAATCTTACTGGGAAAGGGAAGTTTGGCTTTATGCTTTTCTACTATGAGCTTATGAACTTCACCTACCTATTGGCAAACCCCCAACACTATCAATTTATCACTTGGATACCATGGGAGCTTGTAAGGGGCCTTATTGCACTCTATAACTCTAATGGAAGAGAAAGTTTTTAATTGGATGTGCCAATATCCACCATTCTTTAATGGGTAAAAGCACAATCGAGTGTCACCTTTTGGGCTAACTCAAATCACTCGGCCTAGTTAGACTCAGTTAGACTCGACTGAGTCTAACTGGGCCGAGTACACATAGGTGCCACGCGGCACTGAATGACGTCTATGTGGCCCATTAGACTGGGCCGAGTGGTACTCGGCTGAGTCTAAATAATATTTTTAATATAAAAAAAACATCACAAACAACTCATTTGCACACTATTAGGCTATTTGAGTGAGGTCGACCCCTAGGGGGACTAAGCCGAGTCGGACTCGGCTCAGTCAGACTCGGTCGAGTCTACTTAGGTGGCATGCCATGTTGGCAGCCAAACCACCAAAAACACAAAAAAACTAGAATTTTGCACTTCTGTTGTTCCTTTCTTAGATCAAAATATAAAATGTTAAAAAACTAAAAGTACCCTTTTCTAGATCTCGGAAGCATGATACTGGACATATAAATTTTATATTGTTTCATCTATAAAATGTTAAACAAATTTACTAAAAACTACATGTAGGTATATTAAACTTTGAGAAGACATTGATTCGGAAAATATGGAAAAATACTAAGTCAATTTAGAAAATTTTTAAAATCATATACGGCACTAGAGGAGAGAGTCCTCTTCAAGAATATATAATTTATTTGGTTTTTGGTATAGTTTTGATAGGGTAAAAGTGACAGGAGATAAAAACTGTTGATTTCAGGTAAGGTCGACTTTGAATACTTATAACACGTAAACTATAGATCGAAAAAACTTCTTTCTTTTTTCCTGCACTAGATATACATGTCATCTAAAACATATTTTGAAATTGGAAGGAAAAAAAATGTTTTACTTATAATGATTTGATGGGAAGTAAACTCCCTTATTTGTAGTATTTTTCAAGGTATGAAAAATAGACCTAAAAATTAAAAAAAACATATTAATTTTTCCTCAAATTAATTTTTAAAAATTATAGGCATAACATTCATCCTATTTTACACATTTCATCAGTTTACATCATCTTCAAATTCTCAACAAAAATGTGACTTTTATGCCCTTGAAGTTTTTTAGTTTTGGTGTTGTTAGCCTCTTCCTTTGTAAAAGGGTGACAACTTATTGTGCTTTTACCCTAATTTTGCATTTACTTCTATAATATTTTTTAAAAGTCATTTTTCTAAAAGCATAGTAGTGGCAAAGGTAAAGGCATCATTAATAGGACAATAGTTCTTTTGGGTTTTCTATGAAGTTAGTTGGGGTAGTGATGATGTGACATGACACTTTATTCCTCAAGGAACCCACTCTTTCTAGACCAAGGAATGTGGCCTGAACAACTAGCAAGTTAACCAAATAGGAGGCCATATAAAATTTAGACATGTTCAACACATGTTTTAATAGGTCATCAAGGTTATTGTTGATAATGACGCACTAGTCAATCTTCTCCTTTCCGTTGGTGAGTCTTTTTGAACATTCACATCCATGGGTGGAAATAATTGGCATTTGGATGCCTGTACACCTTACTTAAAAGTGTGATTTGGTCTTTAGCATTTAACTGAAATCCACTCTTGTTGATGACCTTAGCCAATTTAGCTTATACCTTCTGTGGTTCTGACAAAATGTTGTCATTAACAAAGTTAGGGGAAGTTTTTCTTTTCTCATAATACTCTACTCCTTTTCTCAAATCTATATCTACATATTCCTCATGCAAGGGGGTACCAACGGCCTTTTCAATTGTTTTAGGTCTAAAATCCAAGACCACTTCATTTGAAGGTCTAAGACATTTTCTTCTTTTGGGTTTGTAGTACATAGCACAGACTATGCCCAATTTTGGAGATAGGCACAAGGAATGCTTTTTCTTCCACTAATCTTGATTTGGCTAAAGCTGAAGCTAGTGGTGTCCTATTCATTGTGTACTTTTTCATGAAGTTTACTAGTTCTACATGTCCCAAATTAGTATCTCCAATTTCTACATATGGTGAGAAAATCTTGGATGATGGATAATGCCCTTTGAATTGGTACTTCATCTTTCCTAATTCTTCTGACATGTTTTTTGTAAACGAAGCCTTTACTTGAAATTCATTTATCATAAATGCTCACAATAATCAATAATCAATGCCTTACATAGATTAGTTTGTTAGTCACAACAAGTTAGTGCAAGGATTAGTTCATTTCAATGCTTGGGGAATGGGGCCTGGTCTTAACTTATTAAAGCCTAAACTAAAAAAATCCTAATTTAGAAACTTCGATCCCCAAAATCAAGAGAATGTTCAAGGAATTTGGCTTTATGTCTAGGACCAGGATTCAACCATCCCTATTATCTTTTCTTTTGCATAGCAAAGTCAAGCATTAAGGAACAATACCCAACACCAACAATCGACAAGATTGTGAAAAAGGTATCAGAATTGATGCTTGATTTAACTTTGAATTGGATATTGATAACTTACTGAGGTCTAATGGACCATTGGCTTAATCTTTTGGGAATGCACTTATGTCGAGTTGCGTTTTGTAGTTCAACGATACAATGTCTCGCTTTTGTGTAGAATGAGAATTGGAAGCGGGAAGCCCAATTGTTGACTTATGATAGGAGGTCGTAATTATTCTTTAAGGATAGCAGATCGGGGATCCCCTTTTCTTCTTACCTTATCTTAATCATGAAAAAGGGAACCCAAAAACTACAACTCAATTATCTTTGTGGACCTGGCCAAATTTGGGAGAACCTTACAGAGTTTAGAGGTCAGTTTTACACTTTTCTAATTAGGATGATAAATGAAATCTCTACAATCGAAGCTCAAGGATCAAAGTATGACAACCTTAAGAAAATTTTAATGTTCCATGTATCTTATTGGATCTTGGGGCTCAGAGGTCAGATCTTATCTCATGAAATGTTAGGCAAAAACTTTATAACAAAAGTATGAGGACTAATGCCCTCTAGACTTAATATATTTCACACCAAAGCACAACCTATGAGTGTCAAGGTAAGGTTTAATTTTAATTAAATTGAGAGCAATTGCAAGCAGAAGGGGACACCAAACACTAGATAGAATCATCATGATCGACAATGCTATGGACCAACTCTACTTTACATCAAGGAAAAATGAGATATGATAAAGGCATCACAACAAGAAACAAAACTCTTAAAAATATGAGGGAAAAAAATGAGACAAAGTAAAAATAATGCCAATGGTATGTTAAAAAGAAGAAAAACAAAAGGAATGAAACAAAGTTACTCAAATATTTTTCTAGAAGATTATAGCAAGAACATAATGAACTTTTCACACACTATAAATCAACTCTAAAATATGCACACTCACATTAGAATCCTCAAGGTGGAGTGTATCGAATAACCACTAGTAGGTACAAGGGAAGCAATAGAGTTTGCAAAGCTTGTGATAAATGTAAACTTAGGCAGTAGTTAAAATTGATCTTTCCATTAATGCCTCAACCATCCTCATAAATGTTTCACTTGAGTAGCGATGCATCATGTTTCATGTTCAAGTCAATGTCATGTTAAGACTATTTGATTGATAGGGCTAAAGAGTCAAGCTTGTGGAGCTCATTATTTGGCACAATGGTGAGGGTTCTGATGAAGTGAGCAAGGAGAAGGAGAAAAAAGTCGTTGGGGACTAGGGGTGCTCACTTTAGAATACTAGAAGGATCAAGGCCAAGCCCTAAAGATCAAAAGGAAATGAGGAAATGGAAAGATGATTAGGGGTTAGAGATTAGAACTCCATGATTCACGAAGTCTAAACCACATCATCGACATGTGACAAAGAAAAGGGGAAACAAGTAGGCAAGCACAAAAGAGACAAAAGGAAGGCGAGGGACAAAAAAACAAAAGAACGTACAAAAGGAGGTGGGGCCCTTATTCATCCATAAAAGAATAGGGCATGGATGCAAGGTACAACAAATACTCTTCAAAGAAAGATAAATGCCACAAGCATTTCTTCATCATTAAGTTTCCCAAACAAATCCACAGACTTATTATCTCTTAGTACAAACAATCTTCTAGCTGAACCAATGTTGAAATCCACTAAAATCTTTATTTGAATATTAAAATCTCATAGTGTGTGCTAAGTTCATTCCTTCAAAGTCAAGACTAGAACAATTAAAAGGAAGATCCAACTCAATGTTGATAAAAATGACCATGTTTTTTCTCCCAAAATGGGAATTTGTATTTGGTGTAGAATGGACATTGCTATTTTGTCAGCAAGACATCTATAGCACCTACATATATTTATCGATGATTGCAGTGAAGATAACTCTACTGCTAGCACTGTCATATTTACCGATGATTGCATCAAAGATAACTCTACTACTAGTAGATGACCATAGCTTCGATACAGATTACTCGAATCTCCCATAAAATTTCAAAGGTTTGTGTTTATTTTCAGTTATTCAACTTATCATATTTTATCTTCTCTTTTTTCCTAGCTTTTCTATATTTTATCATTTGAAGAAGTTTTTCTAATTGGACTTTTGATACAATACAAATAAATCCCCTCTAATTCAGCCTCAAAACTCATAACATAATAAAAATAGTGACTCATTGCATTTCATACACACAATATATTGTAACACAACAAAATCAATTCATTTATTCAAGTTTTGAAACAAAATTTACAACACACGACCTTTAATGGTCGTTCTACCTCTTTGCACAACCTACTCTCCTATGTTCTAATTTACTCTCTTTTTCATACAATGCTCCTCTCTCTTTCCTTTACCAACACACCTATTTCTCTCTATGCTACACAAACTTGAAATCTGCCAATTCTTCTTGTTTGGCCCTGCTCTCACCAAGGCCAATGTCCTCCCTATTATCTCACGTGGCCTCAACTCTTTCCCCTTTGTCTCTTTTTGAAGTCTCTCCTCCATTGCACCTTCTCCCTCTTCCTTTTCTACCGCAACCTCCACCACCCTTCAATGTGTTTAGAATTTTCCATTAAAAACCTACACAGCTCCCACATGTTTCTACTACCACTGACAGTTTCTTATTTTAACTTCATTCTTTCCTTGTCTATCTTTTACTTTACTTACACTCCACTCTCATTGCATTAAAGTTGCAAACTATCACAAAATGGATTTGAAAGGTTAGAAGACCCATGCGACACTCCATGCTCTATTTTGATGCTCATATTTTGGCATGGGTAGGATGCTACTGCATTAGATGCACTTGTAGAAAGCTTGTGAGCATAGGATCACAAAAGCAGAGTTGATTCATAGAATCACCCTTTGAGACTGCAAACAATTTGCAGTGAACTTCATCACCGTGACAATTGCACATGAAACTGTTTCTTTTTCCTCTTCTTCTAGCATATCATTGGAACAATTGTCATGCTCCTCTTGCAACTCTTCTCTCCTATTATGGATTAGAATCCACCACATGATATCCTCCTTTATCAATAGCTCTCTCATCTCTCCTCCTCCTCCATGGATTTCAATCCACCACGAACCAACCACCTCCACCAAGTTTCACCTATACAAACTTTCATAATTTCCACATATAGATATACAACATCTATATTCCATCTTGTCACTACATAATCTTCTTTCTCACTCACTTTAGTACATAACTCCATCTCAAATTCAAGATCACATAATTCATAAAATTTTACCTCTTCTACTGCAATGTCTTCTTCGCCACCTCTCACTAGGACTAGAACTTCCTCAAGTTGTCTTCTTTCTAATTCTCTTCACTCAAAGTGACTCTTCTCCAAGCATCAGGTCAACTTCATCATGTCCTCTATCAATCTCTACTACACCTTCAACTTCATTCTCTTCTTTCATGCCTTCAACAAGACATGTAACCACTTCATCTCTTTGACCCACAACCAATTTATCTCATTTTTATTCAATCAAAATTAGTAAACTATCTTTTTCATTTCACATATATCCTTTAAAGGATACTCTATTGATGCAACCTTATTATCCCCACATCCATTATAATAACATTCAAAAAAATTAAACTCTGCATTTACCTTCATCAGTGTAATTCTTTCTTTGCTTTCACTCATCATATCATTCAAACATAAATCAAATTTGGTTATAACTGTGTGTGTGAATTTTGTACTTGATTTGTAGACACAACACTTTAGTAAAACATTAGAGGTTAACAATAATCAAAATCGTGCAATATAATTGAAACTAAACTAACCAGGCAATTTACTGCCTTCTAGTAGGTGCGAGTATGATCTTCTCAGATTGAACCGAGATCAGTGACCTTGATGACACCTAAATGAAAGATTTGAATGCAAAATCTAGATATGGAATAAATGCAAATTAATCTATATTTTTGATATTTTCTATGCAATAAGAATGAGAAATCTGATATGAGTTCTAAGCTAGATGAAATTGATATGCATTGCAATTAATCTAACAATGATATGCTAAAATATGAATGATCTCACAAAGTTATTTGATTCGCAAAGAAGCTCCCATTCTTCAGATACCAGTTCGCCAACATAAGTTTGCACAATTATGAGATGATTTGTGAAGAGCCGAGCCTTGATTTTATAGAAATCTAGGGTTTTGAGGATGCATGGAAGAAAGCCATAAATCACTCAAATAACTCAGGTTGATTTTTGAGTTATTTTTAAATAAAGGATAATTTAATTCACAAAAACATGCAAAAGCAGAGTTTAACTCAAAATAGAGTTTAGATTTAACTGATAATTGATAGTTGTCTGTTTTTGTGATTGTGCATGTTTTAATTATGAATTAATTTAATAATAAAGTGATTTATTTCCAACTTAACTGATTTTAAAATTAAAACAATTGATTTATGGGTTAATCAATTATTTTTCAAACTTTTATTCAAAAACAATATTATTAAAAATTGACAACTTGCTTTAATTAATTAAATAAGAATTTAATCAATTATTCATAGGATTTTGGATTTATTGTCAAAATTTAAATAATACAATTTAGGAATAATTGGAATTAACTTCAATTAAACAATTAAGTGGCAGAATTAAATCTAATTAATTAAATATTAAGAATATTCAATTAATCAAACTTTAGGATAAATAGGATTTATCGCCAAATAATCATTAAATTAAAGATAATTAAGATGATTAGGAATATTACTAGGAATATTCCCCGATGCAAAATTTGAGATAATCAATTAGGATTCGATGATGTTTAGATGTGCCTTAGGTTAGGACTTTGATGTCGATTTCGTTTGAATTGTCGATGTAGGAGGTTAATGAACCTATAGCTCATTTTTGGGGTATTACACTAACCTCATCAAAATATGATATTACTCCTTTCCTTACTACTGCAACATAGTTTTGGTTCTAACCTAATCAAAATATAATATTACTCCTTTCCTTACCTCTGCAACATAAGTTCATGCTAATGGTTAAGACATGACATGTTGATATCTCCCCTTTCTCTGAAAATTTTAACATGATTCCTATCTGGATGCGGCTTCCTCACCTTCCTCTTCATCTTTGGTTTGATTCTCTATTAGAGGAAGCGGGAAATGCATTAGGTGATTTTTTGATGGTAGATGTTGAATCTTTTGATTTTTTGCATTCTACTTATGCCTGAACTCTTGTGGAAATGGATATCTCTAAAGGGCTACCAATAGAGATTGTAATTAATTCTTCTAAGAGTAGCTAGGTTCAAATCTTGGACTATGAATGGGTTCCTTTTAGATGCATAAGATGTTTTAAAACTAGGTATGCTACTGCCCAATGTAGTTTGGAGAAAAATAAATGGTCTACCACGTGGTGGAATGGTGCTTCAAAAAAACATTATAGGTTGAAAAGAAGTCTGATAGAAGTTTCTCCAGGCGACCGTGGAGGATTGTCTTGTGGCCTCTTCCTAGGATGATTTGGCTACTGCTGATTAGGGTGTGGAGGGTGTTGTTTTCGATTGAGGATAAAATACTTTTTGAAGGGAACCGTAATCCTATACCGAATGGTCACTAAAGATACTCAAGAAAGCCCACTAAATAGAATGGGACAAGACCAAACAGAGGGTTTTACAACAGGCACCCACAACCTGGATGAATCCAAACATGAAATAGCCTTCATGCAAACCTTAAGTAAAGAGAAATCCAAAAATAGGATTTTCCTAAAACAAGATCCAAAGATACAACAGTACAACCAAAATAGAAGCCTAGACACCCCAAACCCCTCACAAAAAACACCCTAGTCTGTTGTGCAAGATAAACCAAAGGAAAACAACAGAATAAGGGAAGGGGATTAAACTTTTGATCCCTTCTTATGGGACCGAAGGATCATGTCAAAATAAGAGGAGGATCTCTTAGAGTGTTTACCTTTAATTGTGATCCACCCTTCTTCAACTCTAGCTGCCACATCCTGCCAGCACTGCGAATCTAGGACTGAAGAGCCAACACCCAACAGAGGTGTAGGAGCAGCCAACGAAATGCCCAGCAAAGGACCAACATATATGGGGAGGATCACAGTTAAATGGTTGGATTTTGGATGGATCTTCTACTCCCAATTTTGAGGGTGTTGCTATCCCTTTGCTCGTGTTAGGGATTTTTTTGGAGATTGTGTTGTGACTGTTGAGAGACAAGATGTTGTTGGACCTGTCTCTCTGGATGTTACTGGTCCTATCTCCAGCTCTTATGTAGGTGGTGTTGGTCTTCCCTCTTGGGGCTTTGGGGCCCCAATGCCAGATTCAATGGCTTGTCTGCATGCGGCTACTAAGGTGGAGGAGGGATGGATTATAGTAAAGGGTAGAAATATAAGATGTCTATGACCTCCTTTGATATGACTCTTTTCTCCCACAGGGGCATGGATAAAGGTAAATCTTAGTTTGTGGGTGTGGGGGTTGGGGTTTCATCTGGTCCTTTACTTTGTTTTTGGCTACAAGTTATTCTTTTTCATGCAATGTTTATTTTAGGTTGTGGGAGCCTGGTGGTAAAACCCTCACCTTGGTCTTGCACCGTTCCTTGTTGTGGGATTTCATGTATTATCTTTTATGACCTTTTTGTAAAGGGTTTTGGCTCCCTTCAAAATGTATTTTTTCCTTAATAAAAAATATAGTTTTTAGCCTCCTCATATCCATCTATCCTATTCACATCATTCACATGAAAATATAAATCATTAGTAAATTCACAAAATATAAGTTTCAACTTTCTCTTACAACTTGGTTGTTCTGACCTTCAATGTCCTCCATTTCACCCAACTCTTTTGTTGCTGCTGCAATCTCCATGTTTTCTAATTCCTCAACTTTGGGTTCATCAAATTCATCATATTCATCATATTCCTCTTCTTCTATGTCATATACATGACATTCCATTGCATCTCCTTTCTTTCCTACTTCCAAAATATCATTAGAAAGATAAATATAATTACAATCACCTTTTTTTTTTATGAAGTGGTCTTTTCTCCCTTCCAACTTTGTTTCTATTTCTTTCACTTATTTCCTCAATGCTATCATTCCAACTCTTATTTCTTCTTTCTCTCTATTTGATTTTCCAATGTCTCTCTTTAATTTTCTCAAGTATAGGAATAATAAGAATCCATCCAATCACAAAATCCCTTTTCCTCTTTGTCTTTTTCATAGTCAAGGCTTCACAGAGCCTCAACACAATATCTCTTATCAACAATTCCAAGTTCTGTTGCAAACTACCTCAAATTCAACAATCTATTTACAAACTCAAGAGCCTCTACTCAACAAAGCCTCTACTCAACAAACCCTCTAAGTATCTCTTCTTGCAATTCACACATATATGCAACAAAGTCATACACATTCCACCCTCAGGTCTTGGTGCAAACTGCCTCATGTTCGATGCTCTTCCTGCTCACCTAGGAACACTAGTTCTAATACCATTGATGCAATACAAATAGTTCACCTCTAATTCAAACTCAAAACTCATAACATAACACAAATAGAGACTCATTGCATTCCATACAGACAATAGATTGTAACACAACAAAATCAATTCATTTATTCAAACTTTGAAACAAATTTTGCATCATACAACCTTCATTGGGTATTCTTCCTCTTTGAACACTCTACTCTCCTCGGTTTTGATTTAATCCCTATATTCATACAATTCCCCTCTCTCTTTCCTGTTCCAACACACCTATTTATTTCTCTATTGCACAAACTAGCAATCTACTAATTCATCTTGTTTGGCCTTGCTTGCAACAAGACTAATGTCCTCCCTATTATCTCATGTGTCTTTAAATCTTTCCCCTTCGGATCTTTATGCATTCTCTCCTCCACTACATCCTCTCTCTCTTCCTTTTCAAACAAAGCCTCCACCACTCTTTAATGTGTTTAGACTTTTCCATTAAAATCCTACATAATTGCAGCTCATTTCTACTCCCACTGGAAGTTTCTTATTTTAGCTACAACCATATAGAAAATCCACAATAAACGAGTACATAGAAGATGCTTAAAGATGAGCACCACAAAAATGGAAGCAAATTTCACATCCAAACATAACCAAATATGAGTCCTGATGGAAATCAAGCAAAGTAGAGGAAGGAATAAGCATGAGACCAAATTAAAGAATCAAGATGTTCTCATCCATATCCTGTTGGCAAAATGGTCAGCGCTCCCCTTGGGATTCATGACATGGCTTAACCGCCTCCCGTGTCTTCTATAAGTCTAGTGGTTTTACCGAGCATTAGTAGGTCAATCTTTTGGTGCAATGACAACCACTACTTGTAACAAGTGGTATCCGAGCTTGGTCACAGGTTCAAATCCCCTCGAATAACATTGAAGGGGAGATTGTTGGCAAAATGGTTAGTGCTCCCCTCAGGATTCGTGACATGGCTTAACCACCTCCTGTGTCTTCTATAAGTCTAGTGGTTGTATCGGGCATTAACAAGTCAATCTTTTGGTGCAACAAAAACTACTACTTGTAACATATCCATGTTTTCTTCTTCTATAAATCATTTAATGAAACCATCTCCTTCAACACCTTTATTGGCCAACCAATCAGCTAAGATTTTGTCCTCTCTATAATAGTGAGAAACCACAAAAAGAGTTAATTTTTCCCAGTTTTAACAATATTGGTCCAAGAAGATAGTTCAAGTATCAATTATATTTTTGTTAATCAAAGCACTATAAACCAACATTGAATCCCCTTCAATATGAAGGTTTGTAATATTGATATTTAAAGCTTGTTCTAGACCTAAGTCCAAAGCCTCTAGTTCAACCTTGTTATTGGTGCCACCAAATAGATTTTTGCATACATTAGCTACAATAGTACCATTCACATTGTGAATAGAAGCACTAATTCTAGAAGGGCCAAGATTCCCCTTGGACGCCCCATCATAGTTAAGTTTCAAACTGTTGTGAGGGGGTGGAATCCATTTAATCATCATATCTCTATTGCCTTTTTTTGTAGATTGGTAAAGATCCATAAACTAGAGGAGGTTTCAATAGGGGCCAAGTTTTGCAAATTTTATCATCACATGGTGTAAAGGGGAGAGGTTTATCAAGATTTCTAAAAACTCTAGATATTACAGTTTCAAAAATGGCTTGCTCTATTCCATAATAACTTGTTCTAATGGAGTGACAACTTTTCTAAGAAATTTACTATTGTGTCCAAGCAATATTTTCTAGATGAGAATGGCGGGACTAATCTCCTAGATATTGGAAACCATTGATTCCCTAAATTAGTGAGGCTGGCTTTGAAAATGAGAAAGATACTAATGTGTTATCTTTTTCTTCAATTTTGTATCCTATGGAGGATGAGTATCTAAAATTTCTCGTGACAAAAGAAGAGGAAAATATTAAAGGATGACCCTATGTTTGTGCAAGTTGACATTCAAAAACATGATTCAACATTTTTACTGCCACAATTTTCTACACATCACAAATTATATAAATACTATTTGATTCATGGGTGTTAAAGTATATCAGATCTGGAAGTAGATGTATTTTATTAAGTTCTTTATTCAATGCTGATATTAATACTATTGTAATTTTGTGTGTTCTTAGATTGAATAACATTATGTTATATATATATGCCTAGGAGAGGTATGTCCTTGAAAGGACATGCCTCTTCCCATTAATTATAATTTAATCAATCTTGTAATGTTTCATCAATAAATTATTAATTTAGAGTAATATTGTAAGAATTTGAAAATAGCAAAGATTGAACCAAGGATCTAGAGGTTAAAGAATAGCACAAATACAAGAGAGATGATATGAACAAGAATGGACTTGTATGATGCAATGATTGATGATTGAATTGATCTAAAAAATGATTTATTTACATAATAGGCCTCCTTATATAGGAAAGGCGATAAGAGAGAATGATAAGGAGTTGATAAGCTATCACCTATGCTAGGTGTAATCACATGTCCACCAAATGTGGATCATCCTCCATTATGCAATAAAGTATGTGCAACAGGATGAGGATGATAATTTGAGATGTGCACTAAAGGTGGATCTCACACCTAAAGTGGAATTTATCCTACACCATGTGCTTAATTGAGATGCAAACTCCTAAGTGTCTCAATGACAAACTACTATGCAATGCATTATCCTAAGTAAGATTAAGTTAAGTGTAATTAGGAATATTTAATTACACCAACATCCCCCTTAAGTGCAACTTAGGGGAATGCACTTAAACTCACAATGAAAGATTGGTCCTAGCTACTAGGCCATGTTAGGTACCCATGTACAATATGCAATGCAATACATGAAATTCAAAACTCTCATAAAGCGGAGAATGAGGGAAAACCTCATGAGAAAAACCATCCCCCCAAAAGAGAGAAGAAAACAAAAGATGCATGGATGGATGGAGTACTCAAGACCCCTAAGAACTACAAAAATCATGTATATACAAATAATTATCCCCCATAAGAAGGATAGTTGGAGACATGACATCCCCCCATAATGAAGAAGCTCCCATGTTGATGAAGAGTACTTGCAAACAAAAGATTAACCAATGCCTACAAGAAACATGTTTTCCCTTA
The DNA here is from genome assembly GCA_027943335.1 of Chamaecyparis obtusa. Taxonomy (NCBI): domain Eukaryota; kingdom Viridiplantae; phylum Streptophyta; class Pinopsida; order Cupressales; family Cupressaceae; genus Chamaecyparis; species Chamaecyparis obtusa. The sequence continues at coordinate 214,430 of BSBK01010899.1, forward strand.
GGAAGAAATAGATACATCAAATGATGAAGAAGCCAATCCATGTGCAAATTGAAAGAGGAAGAAGATGAAGGTCTCCATGTATGAATCTCTGAAGACTGAATAGGTCTCTCCAAGCTCAAAGAATCTATCACATCATGTGACAAACAAAGTGAAGAAGAAGAATCAAGAATACCAATCTCCAAAGAAGGTGAAGAAGTATCTCCAACTATGATGCTATCATCAAAGAGAAGAGAAACCCCCTAAGGTATGTCTCCCAAATCTGCATCATGAGAATCAACAAATGCTGAAAAGGCATCCAAGTAGTCATCACATTCTACAAGATCTGAAACACTATGATCATCTGATGAATAGTAGAGCCCATGTATGAAGAAGTAGGAGGTGGAGGAGTAGGAAGCTCAACACTTGTCTCAACAACAAAATGATTCAAGTGTCCAAAGTTCTCCTCACATAAATAATTCTCCCTTGATAAAGGGATGTGTACATCATGAATATCATCATCAACAACAACAAAATGTGAAAAAGAATACAAGCGTGTTGTATGATCAACAAATCCCATAGCTATGACATATCTAGTCTCTATGTCCCTAATGTAGACATAATCAGGAGTGAACTCAACAATTTTACCTTGTGCCCCATGAGTAATTTGATAAATAGAAAGGAAATTTGTGGTCAAGGATGGTACAAAAATAACATCATTAAATGTCCCCTCTCCCATAGGAATAGATCCTTTCCCACAAACTCTCATGTATGTGTTGTTACCCATAAAAATATTAGGATAATTACAAGGCTTAATAGAAGAAAACATATCCATAGTAGATGCCATATGATGTGATGCTCTTGAATCAAAAAGCCATTTACCTTGTTTAGGATGTTTGGAAGCCAAAAGTGCTTGTCCTTTACCTTTATCTTTGGATGATGACGGATATGTAGAAGCTGTCAAATGTGTAGAAGGAGTAGACACTGATGAGGGAAACTTAATATTCTGCTTTTAAATAATGTGAGTTAGCTCATCAATCTTCTTGTGAAAACACTTATGCTCATCATGTCCTATCTTTTTACAATATGCACATTTATCTCTCTTTATTCTAGATGATTCCTCTCTTGAAGAGGATTTGGATTCAAAAGTATTGTGTGAAGGATATTCATTACCTTTTTCATGAGGCGTAGGATCCTTATGTTGCTTCTTTCCTTTTCCATTAGAAGCCTTTGAAGTGGATTCATTTGCAATCAATGCATGATGTTTTGAAGGCGTCAATTGACCCATGTGTGCCAACTTTGCTTGTTCCCTTGTGAGTTGAGCTACAAATTCATCAAGAGAAGGTAATTTGTATGCACTACCAAGAGCATCCATAGTAGGAAAGAATTTAGAAACAAAGATAGAATATTCAGGACCTAGCTTGGAAAGAGTAGAAAAGATCAATTGTTCATCCCCTTTATAATGCCACAACTAGAAAATCCCAATCTAATAGAATTGAACTTAGAGAAAAAGTCTTGAATATTGTCAAAATCACTAGGATTTATGTTATCTCTATTTGAGCATAAAGGATTGTCATTAGTATCAAAGATGATCAGTCAATTACCTATGCTATCTAGTCGGTAAAATGAAGTACTACAAGCTATACATGCTAGTCGGTTAACTACATATGTCTTCACACTAAGTTATCTCAAGGCAATACCGAGAACAAAAAGATAGCAGTTCTAACCGAGCACCAGAGTATTTTTATCGAGCATTAGTGTATACCGATACCGAGGGTCAGTAAACACTGAGTGGACTGGACACCAAGCACTAGTGTAACTACCGAGCAGTATTGATAGTGTTTACTGAGCAATTCAGGAAATGGCATAGTAATCAATTTTGGCACATATATCTATGCAAACGGTTACAACATAATCATAAAACATTTTACCAAGATCGAGGATCATTTATTATTGATGTAATCATTAATTGTGATGATCTCTATGTAATTGCTAGATCTAGGTTATTTTTGTACACTGTAGATCTTAGGGTTTTTCCTAAGATATTGTAACCTAATTTTGTTAAGTGGCAATAACAATATGCTATATAATTGTAATTCATGTCATTTTGACATAAGGATGATATGCATGGTATGAACAAGTGAAGGAGATCTTGAAGCAATAAGCCAACTTCAAGATATTAGTTATCAGACAGAGAAGAGTAGAATACAGAGACATTCAGATTAGACAGAATTAGACAAGGCTACCGAGTAGTTCAGAGACAAGATTTTCACTTATCAAGGTGATATTTATTCAATACTTCATAGATCTATTTCAGACAAGGCTAAGTTTTCATTTACAGATACATCATGTTATTCTCTAATCATTGTAACAGAGTTAGCAAAAATCTCTTAACAGAGTAGACCTAACAGTCTTTTTTAAATCTCTTAATTGAGTACACACTCAAGTAGTGTTGTTAAAATCCTTTAACTAGGTAGATCTAGCTGATCTAATTGTTACTCCTAACAGGATAAGATCACTAGAAGTGATCACAAATTGTAGCCCTAACAGGAAAACTTTATTATATGCAGTAGTGAAGAGTTTGTGGGTGTCATCCCCACCGTAGTTTTTACCTTCTAACAAGGGTTTCTGCATAACCAAAATACTTGTGTTATGTGATTGGTTTATTGTTTGATTTCATGCAATTTACATTTACAAGTTAATTGAATGAATGATGCATACAATGGATTCAGTCGATATATGAGTTTACTACTATTTGTTGATTGAGTTTTTGGAGTTAAAGTTTTTGAGGGCACTAATTCACCCCTCCCCTCTTAGTACCCTATCTTTCCATTCCAACAATTGGTATTAGAGCACAAATCTCTTATTGACAGTTTAGTAACTAAAGAGTAAAGATCTAACCATGGAGAGATATAAGTTGGACAAAAAGAATCAAAAGATTCAGATGCAGATGTTCACTGAGAAGTACAAACATGCCAAGGATGAATTGAAAAAGTTACTAGTACAGAGAAAGAGCATGGTTATCAGGGAGTGTGACACTAATTATCATGAAGAGGAGATTGATGATCCATTTGAGAATTCAGGATCTAGTTCAGGCAGTATTTCTGACATCTCTGAAAGTGCTATATCTGATTTGTCTGAGAAAAACCTTCATTTGACTAAACAAGTGAAAGCCTTGCAGATCGGTCAAGAATCACAGATGGTGAGAATGATTGATGTAATGAAAAATGCTAGACAAGTTGAACAAGAAAGGAATCTAGCTATTGAAGACCAAAGACAGATGACTGAACAACTTCAAGAAAAAGAAATTGAGATACAAAGACTTATTGAGCATCCTTTTAAAATGTCAAATCAAATGATGATTGTAAACCAGTAGATCAATCAAGTAAATGATGAGTTGTCAAGAAAACTTGAAGATATTGGAGTACTTAGGGAAGAAAATGAAAAACTGAGGAATGAAGTAAAGATGCAGCTACAACACAATGAAATGATAAAGAAAGTTGAAGACAGTTCTAAGAAGATTGATGATTTTCTGATTAATCAAAGAAGATTTGGAAGAAAAGTTGGATTAGGATACACTGGACAAGGATAATCATCCAAACAAGTTGAATAGGTGAACAACATTCAAAATCAAAGACCTAAGACACCGACATGCTATCACTGTGGCAAACCGGGACATACTTCAAATGTTTGTAGGAGTAAAGCACAAGGTAAACCTAAAGTCACTGCTAAGTTTGATGGTTATTGTTATTATTGTGGTAAATTCAGACATTAAGCATATGAATGTAGAGCAAAATTGAATAAGACGGCTACCATGGAGAAACTTTGTTACACTTGCAACAAGCATGGACACACTTCACAAGAGTGTAAGGCAAAGATGAAGCAAGTCTGGACACCAAAACAAAGGAACAAACCTTATCAACCAAAGAGTCAAGGTAATACTTACACTTGGGATTAGAACACATGGGTTAACTGCACAGTATGTGGAAGGTATGGAAAATCTCAAAGTTGGACAAGAATTGGTATGGAATTCTTACATTGTCATAAAGTAGGTCACCTAAGCAAGGATTGTAGAGACCGAGCACTAGAAGGACATATATTTGAGAGTGGCAACACTATTGTAGATATCATGAGGATTAGAAACACTATATGGAGAAAGGAATCAAATGAAAATGCTAAGTCAAGCAATGCAGTCGATGAAACCTCGTCCATTGGATTGGGTGACATTGGTATCTCCACCTAAGGTGAAATAGGTATGTATGGAACTGATATTCCAAATTGATCTTATCTTACATACAGTTCCTTATAGTTGATGTTCACATACCAAATCTGCATGAATTAAGATGCATTATGGTTTATAAGTTTTGAGCTAACAAAGTCATACAATCGATTTAAGCAAGAATGAGTAGAGAGTTACTTGTCGGTGACTATTATGCAAGGTTAACTAAGTATCAGTATCAACTGAGTGGAAATTTATGTGTTAATCGAGTTGTTGATGTTTTGTGGTAATCACCAAGTTGACAGTTGTCGCTGTACTAGAAGTAGGTCAAGCATTAATGACAAGTATTTTAAGCAGGAATTCAAAAAAGGCTATAAATAAACAAAAGACTTAGTTCATTCTTTACAAGGTGATTTCAAAGAGTGAAAATTTCCATAGAGCGAATTCAAGATAAGAGTTTTCAGAAGCATTCAAGTTAGTTTCAAATCAAACCGAGTGTGTTCTTCATCATTTTTGAGTAAGTACAACTTCTACAGTGCACATTCAAAATATTTTTCGAAACCCTAAGTTGAGTAAAATGGTATTTGCATCCAAGGCAACCAAATCTAAGCTAGTAGAAGAGGACATGAACCTAATTATGTTAGCTAGCTGTGATGAACCCTGATATAAACTTCATCCTGAAGTTGCAGCAAAGATAGATTCAACAAGAGCTTTTTCAATCATACCCCCAGGGTTTTGTTAGTTGAAGATGTTAGATTGTACATCCACTACAAAATAGGAGAAATAGGAGATTTTGAGATGTGTGCAACTTTCCAGAAGCTTTGCAGTGATGATGGAAAACTAAAACCAAAATTTAAACAAGTTGAAATGATTGGTTTGAAAAATGCCCTAAGTTTCCTGAAGAACTTTAAAAATGAATGGAAAAGGGTTGTGTTAAGTCGATTTCATGATGGAATATTTTGGTTGGATGAACCGGTTAAAGTCACAAAGAATATTATTCATAGATTCATTGGGTTTCCGACAACTGACAAGGCCAAGGTATTACGCAGTGCTTCTAGGGTTGATATTGAAAAGAATACCGGAGTAGCATGGGATGGTTGAGCACTAAAGATTGGTTCAATTATTGACCCAGAGGTTAAGTTTGCAGCTCATGTCATTGGTTATAAGACCTATCAATCGAGCAGACTGAACAATGTACCATATGGAGCCGTTGACATCGCATACAAAATGATCAAGAAAGATACCTAGTTAGAACTTGCCGAGCTTCTTCCGAGGCAGATTGAAGAAAATATGAAAACCACCCGGTCGGCAAAGTCGAATACTTATAAGTTTGGATCACTTCTAGTTTGTATATTCTTTTATATACAATGATTTTTTCCTTCATTCGGTAGTGTAGAATGGTCAACCAACAAGCTAGTCATAGCACATATACGAGACAAGATTAATGACTTGGGAAATAATCTGAACAATGTTCTTCATAATTATTTTGAGCAATTTAAGATTAAAATGAATTCTTGATGTAGAATTCCCAGCAAATTGGTCGAAGAGTATGAGATGGATATTTGTTTTCTTGTGGACACCGACCATACACTGATAAAGGTTGTGGAGCCTAGAACTAAATAGTTAGCCCCTATGGGTTATGAAATGGATATTGATTTTGCTTCAAAATCAATTAAGGCTCTGCTAGCTACACCAAAGGATAAAAATGTAGAGAGGTTTGGAACATTTGAGGAGGCTAAGACAAGAATAAAAATAGGTTTGGTTATCGGTAAGATGACTAAGAAATCAAGAAAGATGATGAAAACTTTAGTTGAGAAATTTGGAGATGATTCTAGATCATCTAATAGTTCACCGGTTGAAGTTGCAACCGAAGGTCAGTTAATGTTAACTGATAAACCTCATGACAGTGAAGAAACTGAGTCGGATAAAGGGACATAATCTATACCGGTTTCCCCTTCATCAACTCTAAAGAAGAGGCAGTTAGAGGTGCAATCAAGGGCACGAACAAGGTCAGCAACTGAAGCCTCTCCACCATTCAAAAAGGGAGTTGTGAAGTTCACAAAACCTAAGGAAGCATCACCTACAAAAACATATACAAAGAGGAACAAAAGCTACTACAGAGGGATAGAGGAAAAGAAGAAAACTAATAAGAGGTAAGGAAAATTTAGAAGATGAAGAAAATGATAATAATCAATTCAAAGTGGTCAGCAATAAAGATAGAACAATTGACAAAGTTGTCGAGGATATCATTGAGAATGGTGAGCTCACTGATCTTGAAATCAGTCGGTTTGAGCACATGTCAACTAAGGATCAGAACAAGATAGAAGAGGCAATCATCCAGATGATGATTCAATTTAAGAGAGTTCCAATTGAATTTGGCAAGCAATTACCTAAGGCATTAGAGGAAAGAATAAATTAGAAATGGTCCTATCCCTTAGCCACTGAAAAGAAAATGAGGGAACAATCCCTAGTTCTAGCAATTCCAAATTTGTCTACTTCTGAAATTGAAGAATACATGACAACATACTCTAGGAGATTCAGAGTAAAAAGTCGGGCAATGTAGATACTAGATGAGAATATAGTAGACATAGATGAGTCTAGTCAACTCATTTGGACCTCCATATTTGAAGTCCAAAAGCAAGCTAAAAAGATGACATTTGCCAAATTATCTAAAAAGAAACTAAAATCAAAAGGTAAAGGCATTCACATTGAAGATGCAGACTTGGCACTGAACCAAGAACAAGTAGATATATCAGATACCAAGGTACCTGATACCATAGATGCCACTGAAGACTTAAATATTTCACAGGATGCACTGGATTAGGTTGAGATCCAAATTTTAGATAACAATGCATTAGATGTACTCATTGAGGACATCACAAATGGTGATCCTGATGATCGAGATGATGATGAGGATGTGAACGTTGCTGGAGGCACAACTCAAGAGGAAGGTAATTTTATCGAGCCTACAATCACATCATTACCGGGTGAACTTCCTATCTTGATGGAAGTTGTTGAAATTGTAACCAAGGAACACCCCGAAGGCTCAAACCCCGAGCAACTGATGGACACATCAGGGGAACAAGGAGCTGGAACACCGATAGAAACAAATAAGCCTGAAGAAAAAGAGACAATAGAGGTAGATACAAAGGGCCAAGATGACCCCAAAGCAACTGAGGCTACCCCACTTGACACAACATCAGAGGCTCCATCTTGGTCAACTGACACACAGGTTATCAAGGAGCAGAAAAAGGAGTATATTGTGTCAACCAAGAAAGATACACAAAAGGTTGAGGATAAAGAAATGGTTCTGTTTATGAAAAGGTCACCTCAAGAGCTAGAGAAGAAGAAGAAGAAACAAGGAAAAGGGCTAGTCACACTAGATGAAATCATAGTTATACCTAATTATGACCCGAGGACCCTAAGCCCCGAAGAACTTAGAAAATATGGGGAGTTATGTACAAGAAAAGCAGCACAAGAAAAGTTGAGGATGGAATGCAAAAGCAAGGAGTTATTGGAAAATGTAAGAGACATCTTACAACAGGTCATACCAGAGGTACAGATTAATGAGGACACACCTATAATGGACCAACTTTCTACCCTTGCAGAAGAAATCAATGCCCCTAACATTAAAGCTGAGAAAAGAATTGAAGAACGGGCATAATCAAAGATTCAAGACAAACTTGCAGAGAAAATCAGCCAGGAAGTAGCAATAAACAAGGTGAAATTATCTGAGGTAATAACCGACATACAATCTATTATTCAGTTAATTAGTCAGATATTGATTAAGCTTTGCATTGTGGAGACCTTCAATGCTGAGATCAGTGGGAAAATTAAAAAGCTAGATACCAAAATCCAAGCTAGTGCACAAGCAGCCTTAACCGAGCCATATGCTTTTGCTAAGCATATACTGAAGGTTCAAGAACTTAGGCGGTTAAGAGAATATCTGAGGAAGCAAGAAGAAAGGATAAGTGACCAGGTCACTGAGCTACAAACCGAGTTGCTTCCTTATTTGAAATTTTTTGAGAAACACATTATCAAAGCGCAAACACTTGTTGCAACACTAGAGATTTCTATGTTGGAAAATATCTTTGACATGCATGCACAAGTCAGTCTTGAGCAGATTTCTCTAACCAACTTGAAAGAGGAATGGGCAAACCTTTTGGATTCTTTGAAGAAAACCCATTAGCATATTTTTGATAAACTGTAAGTACACACTTTTGCATTTGACATTAATATAAAAAAGGGGGAAAACTAATGTATATGCCCAATTTATGTAATTATATGATAAGTGTAATACATACTACCGGGAGCATGCACTGAGGGGGAGAAATTTTTGAAATTTTATTAAGTTATGGTATTTATGTATATATGGCGAAGTAAGAATTATTTTTGAGGCATCAGGTCTATATAAATTCAAGGTTTTGATACTAATGCCAAAGGGGGAGATTGTTATCTCTATTTGAGCATTAAGGATTGTCATTAGTATCACAGATGATTAGTCGGTTACCGATTCTATCTAGTTAGTAAAAGGAAGTACTAAAAGCTATACATGATGGTCGGTTAACTACATATGTCTTCACGCTGAGTTATCTCAAGGCAGTACCAAGAACAAAAATATAACAGTTCTAACTGAGCACCAGAGCATTTTTACCAAGCATTAGTGTATACCGATACCAAGCGTCGGTAAACACTGAGTAGACTAGACACCAAGCACCAGTGTAACTACCAAGCAATATTGATAGTGTTTATCGAGCAATTCAGGAAATGACATATTAATAAGTTTTGGCACATATATCTATGCAGACGGTTACAACATAATCATAAAATATTTTACCAAGATCAAGGATATTTATTATAGATGTAATCATTAATTGTGATGATGATCTCTATGTAATTGCTAGATCTAGGTTATTTTTGTACACTGTAGATCTTAGGTTTTTCCTAAGATATTGTAACCTAATTTTGTTAAGCAGCAATAACAGTATGCTATATAATTGTAATTCATGTCATTTTGACATAAGGATGATATGCACGGTATGAACAAGTGAAGGAGATATTGAAGCAAGAAGCCAACTTCAAGATATCAGTTATTAGATGGAGAAGAGAAGAATACAGAGACATTTAGATTAGATAGAATTAGACAAGGCTACTGAGCAATTCAAAGACAAGATTTTAACTTATAAAGGTGATATTTATTCAATACTTCATAGATCTATTTCAGAAAAGGCTAAGTTGTCATTTGTAGATACATCCTATTATTCTCTAATCATTGTAACAGAGTTAGCAAAAATCTCTTAACTGAGTACACACTCAAGTAGTGTTGTTAAAATCCTTTAACTAGGTAGATCTAGCTGATCTAATTGTTACTCTTAATAGGGTAAGATCACTAGAAGTGATCACAACTTGTAGCCCTAATAGGAAAACTTTATTATCTGTAGTAGTGAAGAATTTGTGGGTGTCATCCCCACCGTAGTTTTTACCTTCTAACAAGGGTTTTTGTGTAACCAAAATACTTGTGTTATGTGATTGGTTTATTATTTGATTTCATGCAATTTACATTTATAAGTTAATTGAATGAATGGTGCATACAATGGATTTAGTTGATATATGAGTTTACTACTGTTTGTTGATTGAGTTTTTGGAGTTAAAGTTTTTGAGGGCACTGATTCAGCCCTCTCCTCTCAGTACCCTATCTCTCCATTCCAACAATTTAGACCTATGAGCTCATTCTCTAATCTGAACTTTCTCATTCTATTAGGTTTACCAAAGAGTCCTTCCAATATGGCCCAAGCATCATGAGGATGTGTGCAAGATGCAATATGAAATAGAGAATCATGAGAGATGGATGATCTAAGAGATCCAAGTGCTTTATCTCTTCGATCAAACCATCTTCTCCTTTCTGAAACACCTGTAGCTAGTTCTTGATCCTGCCCAAGAGTCATTCTAAACAATATAATACTCAACAAGTGATCACATAATGATTCTTTCTATTCATGGTAGTTATATGGAGTGAAGATTTTGACATTTGAATTATCCATAATGTAACCAAATAATGACTGATAACTACTGATAAATCTTTCAAATGACTGATGCAAATTAGAAAATTGAAATCCAAGGATTAACCAAGTGTAAATATAGCCCCAAAATGACCTATTTATGAAAGTGATATATAAACCCCAAATCACTGAAATCTGATTGAAGATCTAGAAAGTAGATGAAAAATCATACACTTTAAAAAAAAATTCACCTCAAAATGTTATCGTATGTGCCTAATCGAAGCCTTGGAAGTTGCAAAAATCAAGAACAAGTAGGAACAATCATGAAAATTTGCAATTTTTGATTAATTCGACCACCAAACTGCAAACATAATACCACCACTAGAATCTTCAAGAAATTCTACCCCAAATTAAAAAAAAAATACTCAAAAAAAGGAGCAAAATTGAGCAAGATATGGCCCTTTGAAGTTAGAATGCAAAATAAAAAACTCCAATGGTGAAAGCAAAAATTATCAAACCCCTGCTGACATTAGAAAATTGTTATGTTAAATTTGATGGTCGTATAGTAATCATTGTAAAATCCAATTTGCCCAGTTTTGATAGCTAGACGACCGTCAAATTTAGGATCATGAAATGTCCACATGGCAAAAAAAATGGTAGCCCTACTAACGTGTACACTAATGTGTCTAGTCGTACTATTGACTGGGTGTCATACAGGTGATGTGGTGGATGATGGTACAAGATGACATGTTGTTGATGTCACGTGTGCTGATGTGGCCCTCTATGGTAGTGACTGTTAGAAAGTAAAGTCCACCAAGATAACTAAAAGGGGGGGTGAATCAGTTATCAGATAAATATAACTTTTATCAACTTCAATAGATTTTAACCATGTAAGCAATGTAACCAAAAACCATAGAAAGATATACATGCACAATAACACAATGACACAAGATATGTTGACTAGGGAACCTCTTGATCAAAGAGTAAACCCCGGTGGGAATGATGCCCACAAAAGATGCACTAATATGAATATTCCTTGTGAAAGGATGGACTATGTTAGGAGTCTTATGAAATACATTTAGTACATATGAATCCCTGTTAGGAGATTTTGAATCCCTATTAAAAGATTCTAACTTTGTTAGGAGTTATGGAAGACAGAAGGACCCACTGCCCAAACAACTTCAGGGTAAGATCACTGAACTCACTATCCAACTGATCTTGTATTACTCAACATAATAATACCAAAAGATTACTAATATCAACAATTCAATACTCCTATGACTGTGCCAAACCACACCAACTCCTTCTTCAGATCTCAATACTAGATCTTAGTACTTCGCATATCTTCTTTTAACAATTTCACTTTCACAATACACGTACATTCATCACATTCCTTATTACAACAAGGAATACATTCCTTCCTTTATACCACACTCAAGTAATTACAAATGAGTCGGCATACAAATTACAAAATAAAAGTTTCCACATGTTACATCAAAATGACACAAAACTGTCGGCTTCCAATCAATATAATTCTTCACTCGTGTGACCTTGGATCTTGCATTGTCAACCACATCACTATCAACATGTCTCCAATTGCTCTCTAACTGTGCATAACCAGATTCCATCCTGATTAGGAGATATCATCCGATTTCCACAAACCGCTACTCAGGAACACTGCCTGAATACTGCTTCCACTGATTTCCTCACAACTTCCAAGAATAAATGAATTACTGTCTATGCTCTTAACCATGATCTAATAACACATCATAGAATAAGTCCTCAACTGCACATAACTTTATCTTCAATATCCCAAGTGCGCTAACTCAAACACTGTCTGCTTTTTGCTAATCTCAGTAGATCACTGTATTGACATCAATAACAATCATAGTCATGAATGCAACAAAAAATGCTACAGAATGGATGCTAATACTCCCCCATAGGATATATTTAGCATTCATTCCTAATAGTGTCATTACTTGACGATGTGGCCTCCTACCATTTGTCGGGTGTTGATTGGTTATCATAGTGTCGCGTGGGCTTCGCGTGTCTTCTTCTAAGTGAATGCGTCGGCGTTGACGAGGCTCCGTGTGGCTTGTTCTAATTTTTTCACATGGAGAGGAGTGAGGTGATTGGTAGAGGAGCTCAACTGCGTGAGCAGTAGTGGAGAGATCCGTCGCTCGGGGTGGATCGACAATGTGTGGGACTTTTTTTTAGTTCCACATTTGTTGTGGATGGAGGACTCGAGCTATTTTTATATGTGGAAGCGCAGAGAGGAAATAAAATAAACTTCGACTTGCAAGATCAGTTGTGGGGCTCGTGCTCAATTCTGGCCTGTGCTAGCTTGGGCTTCTATCACAGTTGGTCAAGTTGAGAGGTGAGTGCCCGGGTTTGATCAATGACGTCAAATACTACTCCCCTGATGTGATGCTAATTTAGTTGTACTCTAGATGCCAAGGAATATTATTTGTCTAACCAAATTAGGGGCCATACCAACCCCAAAAAAAAATTACAGAGAAAAATTTTGAAGACAAAATTTAAAAAAATATTTTTTTTCTCCAAAAAATCGTACTGTAGAGATGTAGATTGGGTCGTATGGCTCAATTTGTAAATTTTTTTTTGCCTCGATTTGGACTTTCACCAAATATGGGTGAGTTTATAGTTGATTTTAATTGAAATAGCCTCCTAGACACAATGGTGAGGTCAGATCTGACCAAAAATGCTTCCACAACACGTTGGCCTTTAGATCTGAGATATGGATCTTCAATGCTTGCACCAAGATCTCTCCAAATATGCTAATCAAAACACTCCAATGGCTCTAATACCATGTAAGAATTTTCAAATAGCAAAGATTGAACCAAGAATCTAGAGGTTAAAGAATAACACAAATATAAGAGAGATGATATGAACAAGAAGTGACCTGTATGATGCAATGATTGATGATTGAATTGATCTAAAAAATGATTTATTTACATAATAGGCCTCCTTATATATGAAAGGTGATAAGAGAGAATGATAAGGAGGTGATAAGCTATCACCTATGCTAGGTGTAATCACATGTCCACCAAATGTGGATCATCCTCCATTATGAAATAAAGTATGTGCAATAGGATGAGGATGATAATGTGAATGTGCACTAAAGGTGGATCTCACACCTAAAGTAGAATTTCTCCTACACCATGTGCTTAATTGAGGTGCAAACTCATAGGTGTCTCAATGAAAAACTACTATGCAATGCATTATCCTAAGTAAGATTAAGTTAAGTATAATTAGGAATATTTAATTACACCAACAAATATAATAGATTAATATTTAAATTTTATATGATTAATAATAATATAACATATATAATATATTATTATTAATCAACATATATTATATGTATTCTAAATGATCATATGACTAAAGCTACAAACATCAACACTCCCTCTTAGCTAGGGAGGATGATCAGACATAATGTGCAGTGGTCTCCCATGTCAACACTTATGACCCTCACCATAGCTACACAAAACATCAACACTCCCTCTTAGCTAGGGACAATAAAATCCATCATCCGAGAGAGCAACACAAAGTTAATTGCAAAAGTTTATTTTGGTATCACATCATCGTGATATCAGAGATATGGTCTGACCAGGAATATCAAGTCTCATGATATTCACCATAACTCATAGATTCATATGAAATATCATCTCATGATATTTGGGAGCATTGGCGACATAATATCAAGTTGCATGATATTCACCAAGTACTCAAAGTAATGGTCTACCAACATCAAGTCTCGTGATGTCCACCAAATACTCAGAAAGTTTATAAAGATATCATCTCATGATATTGGGAGCATTGGCCACAAAATATCAAGTCTCATGATATTCACCAAGTACTTTGAATAATGGCCTACCAACATCATGTCTCATGATGTCCAACAAGTACTCAACAAATGTACATAGGTAATGTGCACGTGTATCCTCAATAATACTTACCATAGGAGCATTCATATCATCTATCATGATTTGTCTTAGCCATCATAAGATGTTTATCACAATAGAAGGTCATGTTCTATTTAAGGAGCTTAATCCACCATGCAAGATATCATCTATCATGATTTGTTTCAGCCATAATAAGATGTCTATCATGATAGAAGATCAAGTTATTGTAAGACCGTCACCTTCCAATAACTTTAACAAATACAAGTGATAATCATTTGGAAGTCGTCATTTGCCCATAATTTACACATGGCCCATATAGGCATTCATGATTCATAGTCATCTGACTATTTGATCACTGGAGAGTCCATCTTGATATGGTCTACTCCCTCTGGATCAATATGACCGAGATTATCAAAAGTTGATTTAACCATATCCTCTATATGCTCCCTTTGAAGCTCAAGTTCTTGTATCAACCCCTTGTCCTCTTTTGAATGTCAGACTCCCTCTGAAAACATCAAGTTCCTTTTACCTTGAATGAAATTTTCTTGTGCTTCCGTCCTGAAGGTATGTTAGAGAGATTACAAATAGCTCATCAAACTAAACTATCTTGATCAGAAATACCAATGATAGAAACATACAAGATTTTACTAACCAATATTATAACATAAATTACAAAAATAATTTATGTGCATTAATAAAACATGGAATACTTATCTTTCATAAATTTCAAGTATTTCTTTCTGTAAGGTGAGCCCAATTCATCTGCAAATCTTTTGGAATGAAGATCAGATTCTCCATAATTTTTTCCTTGCCTTTGATTTGCAATTTCCTACTAAAGAGAAATTCCATCTGCCCTCATAGTGGTTATCTTCTCCTTTGTGACATACCAGACTCAGGATATAATTTTAGTGCTAATACAAGAAGCCCGATAATAATAAGTTTTATGCCATCATGTTTAAACTCAACTATGTCTTCTGTTAACTATAGACAAAGTCGTGATAATTTGTTTGAACTTATAAATATACAGGCCCCACTACAAGGACTCACCTATGTTATTGCTAACCGGTTACTGAGAGGGGGGTGAATTAGAAAATACTTGTTTCTATTACAATTCAAAACTTGTTTAATTATCCTTACTTGATAAGGAGAATATAAACAATCATTCATAAGCATAAATAGAAACACACAGATCAACACAAGATGTATACGTGGAAACCCTCAGTTAGAAGGAAAAAACTATGGTGAGACAGAGCTTACAACTTCACTACTGCAAAATGAAGGTGCCCTGTTAGGAGCTTATAAGGCACTAGTGAAGGTGCTACCCAGTTAAGGGATTTTATAGAAGATCGATTAAGATATTAACCTTGTTAAGAGTTGTCTGGTTAAAGGACTTTCGACATCAACAAAGATGTTACCATGTTAAAGGATTTTACAACGAACCGATTAGGTCCACCTTGATAGAGAGATTTCAATTTTCTTTCACACCTTGTAAAAGCAATGATCTCATATGACATTGATTGTCTGATTAGATCATACATGTTGATCTCTTCCCCGGTTTGCCTGGCTATTAAATCTTTTCTGCTTCTTTGCCTTTCACCTCTGGTGACTATGATCTCGATCTTCTCTGCTCTCTCTATTCAGCAATTTTCAACAACTCTATTTTCTTGCATCCTATGACTTGTATTTATACAAGAGTTCACCTTAATGAAACTCTTAACTCATAGAACCGCCATATTGTAAACTCAACAATAAACACTACAACATTTGGGGTCGAATTTTGACGCCACTACAATTTGTGTATGTTTTTTTTTTTTTTTGCAAGTGCCCCCAACGTTGTCGTAATAGCGACGATATTGTCGTAATTGCGACACCCATTTGGTTATAAAAAAAGAAAGAAAAGAAGTGTCATTTGTAATTTGTGAATTCGAAGAGTTGTCGCGAAGATGACACTGCATTTCTGCGTGGCGCGAAGAGGGCATCCGAGTTTGGTGTGCGCGAAGAGAGGCCGACACCGTTTGGGAAGATGGCACTGGCACTTGAGGTAGGCATTCGAGCTTTGTCTTCTCATTAACTCAATTTCAGTGGCATTATTTACATCTTAGCATTGGTAATAGTGGCATTGTTTACATCTTAATTAGCATTTGGAATGCTCGATGACCCATGATCTTTGAGAGCTAGGGCATCATTGCTATTACCTTCAAGGAATTGTGTGAAGTGTTTGATCACTCTTTATTTGTTTTGTTGTTGATATTCACTATGTGGCACTCCCTGTTTGTGATCATTTCACGAGAAAATGTCTTGATGGCTCGCGGGCTGCAAGCTAGGGCATCATACATTGTTTATGAGCTCACTATTTAATACTTGCATTGTTTACATCTTATCATTTGGAATGCCTGATGACCTGCGAGCTTTGAGAGCTAGGGCATCGCTTCTATTACCTTCAAGGCATTGTGTGAAGTGTTTGATCTCTCTTTATTTGTTTGTTGTTGATATTCACTATGTGGTACTCCCCGCTTATGATCATTTCATGAGGAAATGTCTTGATGGCTCACGGGCTGCAAGCTAGGGCATCATACATTGTTCATGAGCTCACTGTTTAATACTGGCATTGTTTACATCTTTTCATTTGGAATGCTTGATGACCCATGAGCTTTGAGAGCTAGGGCATCATTTCTATTACCTTCAAGGCATTGTGTGAAGTGTTTGGTCTCTCTTTATTTGTTTTTCTATTGATATTCACTATGTGGTACTCCCCATTTATGATCATTTCATAAGGAAATATCTTGATGGTTCACGAGCTGCAAGCTAGGGAATCATGCATTGTTTATGAGCTCACTATTTGAGCACCAGCCAAGCAAATAAGGACATGAGGTGCTCAAACAGTGAGCTCATAATGACATAAACAATGCATGATGCCCTAGAAAAACAAATAAAGATAGATCAAACACTTCACACAATATATGTTGTTCTATAAGATTTTATTAAGACTAAATATATTGTTTTATTAAGATTTTATTAAGACAAAGTATTTTGGGTTAGTTTTATGTTGTTTTATAAAATTTTATTAAGACTAAATATATGATGTAAACTCATAATTATACTTGATATATATATACTTCAAATGAGGAATTATGAAATATAGTTGTAGGTAGTTATCTCTTCTATAATGATGGAGGAGTGAAAGGTAATGATCAATGATGTTGTTGCTATTAGATCATACATTAATACACTTACTATTTTGAATTTAAGCTCGGGCATCATGCAATGTTATTGTTGTCATTGCATGCTTGCTGCTGTTGTGCACCATATATTGTTTTATACACTATTTATTTCATTGAGACTGTGAGCTTGGCATTTGTAATGTATTTTCTGTTATTGGATTGATGTCGCCATGTTGTTTAGGCTATAGATGCATTGAATCACCACTGCCATTCTATTTTGATAGCAGCAATATAACAAACAGAGAACCGTCCAATCAAATAGGGACATCAGTATAGATGATGCAGATTTGTGTACCTCTTTGTTTTGATGTAGCTTACTCACTGCATGCAATGGGGCCTCCTTGGGGCTGCCAACCATGTTGTGATGTTATGATCTTTACTTGAAATCATAATAGTGACTCACCAGGTGTTCATGCAGACATAAATGCAGCAATTTACTCTCTGCAACATTCTTCTGAGTGCACATGTCCTGTAGCATGGTTTTTCTTTCAGAAGTGTATGGCTTGACTATGCACATGCATAATTGTAGATGAGGATCAGTAATAGGATGCCATTCATTTCTTAGATATTTTTTATCTAACCCCCATCTCTCTTTTCTTTGCAGGTTCCGGATCACACAGGGGCACACTAGATTCATACCCGAGTAAAAAATTCATCACTTCAGGCAATGCCTGACACCCTTATTATTTATGTCCATCCTCTTATGTATGCCTGTACTCTTGCATTTTCTTCTGAAAGTTATTTTCCTTGTATAGTATATACAATTTTTCATATCTATACATGTAATCTTTAGATGCAATTTTTTTTTCCTTTACATGCATCTTTGTATGAAATGAACACAAATTTAACAAGATCATCTAATAATGCAAACTAGGGTACTTGATGTTACATAGACCTTGCTATAACTTTGTCCTAGGCCCTCCTAGAATCAAAGAGGCTAATCTCCTAGCCTTAAGGGTGCTATCCTAGTCCCCTTCTAAGAAGTTTCAAACTCCTCCTTTCTCCATTTAGTCTATGACACCAAGAATATGATAAATTTCACTATTCTAGGAACCTTTTTGTCCCTTCTAAAAAGTTTTGTCTGCTGTCTGGCCTAAAAAGGCTATTAGGTTTAGTAGGCCTAATTGACCTTTTTCTGCTAATAACTCCAAACTTCTCTGATCAAAGCATCCAACTAATTATGGATTTAAATACCCTTTTGGGAGGGCTTTAAGATTCTGTCGGTCTCCTTTTCCCATGTTGTCCGTACAGGGCTTGCTGAAAATGGGGCTATAAATGAGGGTTTGGTAACTCACTATTTGTAATAGTGAGGGTTTAGTATTTTCCCTTGTATCCACAATCCCCCAAGCTCTCTCTGCATTGGAGATGCTTGATCATGCATCTAACCTCCCCTCCACATCATTTGAACCAGGCTTTAAGAGCCCTCGATCACTCCATCTGCTCTGCAACAGCACACTGACCCCTAACCAAACACTGATAGCTTGCCTAGGGCATCAATTTATAGATACATCCTGAACTTTCTAGGACCCCTCCTTTGCACAACATATATTACAGGGAGTCTAGACACAAATCCCATAGACCCGTACAGATTGTATGGTGGGAGAGTGCTGTAGCACTCCATTATTCAAAGCTTTGTTAGTAGTAACCCGAGACAGGGCAAAATAAATAAAACTATCAAGACTAACTCAAAACTGAAATGAAATGCTAAATAACTATCCTAGGAATTCAAAAACATTTACAATCATCACATGCAAACATTACAGTCAGATATTCAATCCATTTCTTATCTCTGTCAACAAAAAAATGTATATCTATGTCAAAGGAAAACTAGTTACACAGTCTAATTGCAACCAAAAGTTTGCTCTCCGTACTGCACTCTTCCCTACGCCTCAAATTATGGTTTTCAAAACTTAAATAGCTCCCTCCTCGGTGTTAGGGCCCATGGATTGGGCTAGCTATCTCTTGAGTTGGTTACATGCTTTTGCAAGAAAAATTGTCATGACAACTTTCAAAGTTGTCAAGCAACTTCTGGTGGATAGACAAACCACCTACACACACCTCAAAAGCACTCAATCCTTGATTGAGTAAGGGTCATAAAGGCCATTGTCAAACCTCTAAAACATTAAAGAGGCCATTTGTTCAACTTTAGAACATTGTCCTATGACAGGCAACTTAGAAAAGTTGGCTAAGACTGCTGCAACCAGGCTCCAAAAGACACACCAAGGACTCAAAAGAACAAAGAAGAACAAACACTAGCTAGCACACCTAGAGAGACCAAATAGGCTTCTCCCTAACCTATTGGCTTGGCTAAGGCCACTACAAGCCAAAATTTAGGAACACTAGGTACCAAACAACCCTACCTAGGTGCCCTCACCAGTACTGTATTCCTTTTGAATCTTAGGATGACATCTCAATTGGGAAAGGCAAACCAAAACCTTTCATAGACCAATAACAACCAAGGCATGTTGGTGCTCTTCTGTTGTACAGTTATACTCATAAAATATATGTACGGTTATAAAATTTCATGCCTTGAAATTTTATAACATAGTTCCTCTTCATCAAAATAGAATGGAAGCGGTGATTCAATGCATCTACCCACATTCCATGTGCTTTGAGCCAATGAAATTTTTATCATCATGATGAAGTAATAATGCATTAAATGTCTTACTGATGTCCCTATTTGATTGGTCGGTGCTTTGTTTGTTATATTGCTGCTATCAAAATAGAATGTCAGTGGTGATTCAATGCATCTACAGCCTCAACAACATGGTAGCATTGATCCAATAATAGAAAATACATTACAAATGCCAAGCTCACGGTCTCAATGAAATAAATAGTGTATAAAATAATATATGGTGCACAACAGCAGCAAGTATGCAATGACATCAATAACATTGCATGATGTCCGAGCTCAAATTCAAAATAGTAAGTGTATTAATATATGATCATATATTTAGTCTTAATAAAATATTATAAAATAACATAAAACTAACCCAAAATACTTTGTCTTAATAAAATCTTATAGAACAACATATATTGTGTGAAGTGTTTGATCTCTATTTATTTGTTTTGTTGTTTTGCTAGGGCATCATGCATTGTTTATGTCATTATGAGCTCATTGTTTGAGCACCTCATGTCCTTATTTGATTGGCCGGTGCTCAAATAGTGAGCTCATAAACAATGCATGATGCCCTAGCTTGCAGCCCGCAAACCATCAAGATATTTTCTCATGAAATGATCATAAACGAGGAGTACCACATAGTGAATATCAATAGAAAAACAAATAAAAAGAGATCAAACACTTCACACAATGCCTTGAAGGTAATAGCAACGATGCCCTAGCTCCAAAAGCTCGTGGGTCATCAAGCATTCCAAATGAAAAGATGTAAACAATGCCATTATTAAACAGTGAGCTCATGAACAATGTATGATGCCCTAGCTTGTAGGCCGTGAGCTATCAAGACATTTCCTCATGAAATGATCATAAGTGGGGAGTACCACATAGTGAATATCAGCAACAAAAAAAGTAAAAAGAGACCAAACACTTCACACAATATATGTTGTTTTATAAGATTTTATTAAGACTAAATATATTGTTTTATTAAGATTTTATTAAGACAAAGTATTTTGGGTTAGTTTTATGTTGTTTTATAAGATATTTATTAAGACTAAATATATGATGCAAACTCAATATAAAAAATAGAGCACCGGCCAATCAAATAGGGACATGAGGTGCTCAAACATTTAGCTCATAAACAATGCATGATTTCCTAGCTTGCAGCCCGTGAGCCAAACTCGAATGTCCTCTTCGCACCACACAAAAGTGCAGTGTCATCTTTGCGGCAGCTCTTGTTTATAACCAAGTTGGTGTCGCAATTAAATCAACAAATGCCATCAAAATGAAATTGATTTAATGAGAAGACAAAGCTTGAATGCCTACCTCAAGTCATGGCTGCAATATGAAGATCAAATGCTAAGGAACTATGTTATAAAATTTCAAAGCATGAAATTTTATAACTGTACAAATATAAAATTTCAAGGAACAAAATTTGACCTCTGATTTGACCTTGATAATGCCCCCTCCATTGCTTATGCTTGATCATGTCTGCCTTGTGTTGATGGGCATGGTGGGTTACTGTTGTGGATGCATCATTTGGAAATGATGCCATAGCAACACCAGATGGAACAACAACATCTGGTGTTGTTTTTGCACTATTTGGATGATGCAGTCACAACAGTGATTCACCAGGTGTTCATAGAGACATAAATGTATGGTTTCATTTGGATTCCAGTGCCTATACACTGCACATGTTCCTGAGTGCATATGTTCTATAGCATAGTTCTTTTTACAAGTGTATGGCTTAACTATGCACATGCATAATTGTAGATGAGTATCAATAATAGGGTGTCATACATTTCTTAGATTCTTTGGATCTAAACCCGTCCTTTTTTTCCTTGCAGTTTCTGGATCATACATGAGCATACTGGATTGAACCCAGGGTCAACACTTCATTACTTTAGGCAATATTAGGTACCTTCATTATTTATGTTCATCCACTTATGTATGTTTGCATTCATTCATATTCTTCTAAAAATTGGCTATACTCATATTCTTCTTGTGTCTGAGTCTTTTAACTATGATCAATTTAATGTTGTAAATCTTGACATAGAATTCGATATCAACTGATCATATATCCATTCCAAATGATATAACTCCATTTGAATAAACATATATGCCAACCATTTGAGAAAATGTCCATATGAAATCTAGAGCAATACATTAATTTTATAGCGAATTCATGATTTATAATGCCCCTTGATTTATAGTGAATTAATTTGATAGTGAATTCATGATTTATAATTCAGTTGTAGCAACTCAATGTGTTTGAACTCAAGAATACCCCTTAGGAAGTAAGTGTATAAATGAAGGATGAAACACATAGGAAGCTATGAGAAGGTGACATGAAGCTAATGAAAGCAGACATCTCAATGATGTTAAATCACAAGGGATTCTCTTTGTTCCCTGCAATGGAGTGAGCTAATTCTGAAAGTATAAATAGATAATTTTAACAATGTATAAAGTCCTTCACAAGATGTAATAAAAACACTAGTGGCAAGGCACGAGAATTGTTTGACGAAATGCCACAATAGTGGTGTCCCATGCAATGCTGAGATATTCAAAATATTGTTGGATAAATAGATAATTTTAACAATGAATAATGTCCTTCACAAGATATAATGAAAACTATGGAGTGAACTATGTTTGTCTGATTATATAACTATTATCTTATGTCAGGTATCCCACACAGTCTCATGGATTGTCAGGTACAAGTCAATACACCCCATAGAGATTAATGTCTTATACCATATGTAAAATATCTCTCATTGCCACCTGTCTTTCTCATTGCATGCGGTGCAAGTACTAGCGAAAAGGTATTTGTCAGAATTGTCTTCCTTGAGCGAGAAAAATCTAGGAATGGAAGAAGAAAGTGAGACATTTAATATGTGTAATTCAATGAGATCGACTCGAGGTTAAAAGATCAGAAAGAAATTCAATAAATGCATGAAATTTTTCCTTTTTCAAGGGGGGTCGTGTTCTTATGATGATGAGTGCAAATGCGACTCTAAGCTATCATTTAGGTACAAACATCTATAGAAATAATGGGTCCTCGATGAACTTCCTCCAATAAACACTAATTTTTGTGTTAAAGAGAGGATATATCGCATAGCACCGTCTTCATTACATGGTTTGGGCCTATTTTCCATGGATGGCATAAAGGTCTCTTACAACAAAGTTGTCGAATTGATGGAGTATGTCAGACCTTGTTACGATTATAGAAGTTGGATGCAGATTGTTAAATATAAAAAAAGTATGTGTAGGTATGCACTCGCGGAAAATTATATACAACAAAAAGTCAGTGAACAAAGTAAAAAAGTAGCTAGATACGTTGACGGAAGACCAAAAGCATCAGGGAATATTTTAGGTTTTATAAACAGTACACAACCTGCATCAACTAAGAAGCAACCCAATTACATATTTGAGGCACACGAGGGAAATCACGTATTTGTATGTGTGATCAAATCAATACGTGGAGGTGAGGAGTTGCTGATCAATTACAATTTGAATCGCATAGATGCAAAAAACCCCATCACTATCATGGACAAGGTGGTACACATTTTGATAATTGTTTATTATTCAACCTAACTTAGAATAAGAACATGTGTTTTAACATGTCTGAATGATTTTTTTTGAAATATAGAGCTATAGTATGGATCAACAGTCACAGGATACGCACGTCAGTGATAGTTCTCATGAGACTTCTTCTTCCCGATAGGTAAAACTCATTGTTGTTGTACAATTGCACATACAAGAAAAATGTTAATGCGTATTTTTGTTATGTTAATGCGTATATTTTGTTGTTCTACTATTTTGGATTGCTTTTAAATAAAGGGCTAATAATATTGTTCTCACAAACGAGTGTTGATCAGAGAAAGGGAAAGGAACAAGTAGTCCATGAGGAGCTGTAGAATGAGTATGATCCATTTGATGTTGATTTTTTATCAGAGGTTAATCCTGTGGTTGCACTAGAAAGGATCCTTCGTGCAATATCAAAAGAGTTAGCTCGAATGACAAATATTCAACCTCACACTCCTGAAATACAAAGGGTAGTGGATATGTTGATTGGTTGTGTTCAGAACTATAGAGTAAGTATTAATGTAGTTTTTTATTATAACAAAAGTTCAATAATGATTTTTATAGTATATTATTTTATTTATGTCATTAACTAAAATATATATGTGTTCTCTTTACAGGGGATGCTAAATAGATTAAAGGGCATTACCTTAGATGCAAATACTTCAGATGGTACATTGCATGTTTTATCCTCCATGTTTTCCATGGTTATCCATTTTTTTTTATGCTCTAACAATATTTTTGTTCAGCACCTGCTATTGAACCTATGTTGAGTACGATACCTGGTACGAGGATCAGATCCATAGAGGTAGTTCCACCTGAAATGTCGGCAAGTACACCTACTATTGGTAAGTAGACTCCTCTTTTTCTCTCTTATTTATCATGTGTTTATTTCACTTGAACTATATATTCTTTCTTAGGGGGCATTTTGTAATATTGGATTCATTTTATGTAGGAGGTGATGATGCAATTCCTGGATGTACTCGTGTTAATTGTATGGGAACAATACAGTGTGATCAATTGCTCATGAGCAATGAAGATGGACTTCCCTTCAGAGTAGTCTAGCTTCCAAGTACTTTAAAGACTGATCCTTTCTTTTACTATACAATATAATACTCATAACGTAATGCACTAACCCCCTGTGTGGTCCCTTGCAATAACTAATTATAATAATCTCGTAATTATCTTGCAGGGAATAATCTATTTTATGAAAAACTTAATGATGCATGTTTGTGCATTTTTCGGGCTGACCATACACACATGGTATCATATTTTGATTTTATTGCAAGATTAGATTTTTTTTCATCCCTTTCTTCAAGTATATTAAAAGGTAGCTTCACTTCATTTATGAATCTAACAATTTTTTTTCTTAAAAGGTGGTTAGTACAAGATAAAGGGTTAAAGAATAAGCTCATTGACTCTATGACAACACTTTTTGGACCCGAAGTCTTTCATAGACTTAGACTCCTTGACAAAGCGAGCACTGTTTTGAAGTATATTAGGGACAACTACAGGAGCCAAATAGAACACAACCCTTATTACGAGCAACCTCCCTATATTCCTATTAATGAGTGGGATGATCTTAAAAATGATGCATTTGAGAGAAGTGCAAGACATAGTGGACGAGTAGTATCACCCGAGGAAAGAAGGTACGTGATAATGTTAATAATGAAATTATGTACTATTTACTCTTTATACTTATGTGATCTAACATACTTCAAACATCACATAGGTTGCCTGACACAACAAAGGCAACAACAACAAGAAAACAAAAGCACAGGCAACACAGGCTTGGCTTGGGTGGATATTCAAAACTTGCTGCATGAGTTGTAAGTATTACTAAATGAAAAATCGTATGCAAATATTTATAATTAAATTGCAATCAATTTAGTTTTGATGAAATTCACTACAATAAAAATTCATGATACCAGTAAAAAATGCAAGCCTTGGAGTTGAAAAAAATGATTACAGAAGAGGACAAAAAAATAAGCTTCAAACAAGGCTATAAAGTTGTGGCTGAACGATACCAAGCAATGAGTGCACAAGGTTCTTCTGCTGGATCTGTTGATCAGGTAAATAAGCCAATTGATTTTTATTTCAAGTTGAATACTTTACCAATTACTGTATTTGATGTTAAGTTCCAACATAAAGTGAATATATTTGTTTTAAGGAAACATTGATTATATATTTGTTTAAAACTTTAAAGTGAATATATTTATATGTAGTAAACTGAATGATTAACATTTCTCAGTATACTGCACCGGCTGAGCACAATGGAGGCATTGATTCTAATGTGAATTGTAGTACTCAAGGTATACATTTTCTATTCGAATTTCAATTAATGAATATTTAATACAAGAAAACATGTTAAATTGAATTTGGCGTAGTAATAAAAATTTAATTATAATGTGTTGGGATTAACAAAACATTTTGTATTGCAGTTGTAGGGGATGTAGAGGACGTTGTTCCCAATGAGCGTGTTGAGGTTCAAGCCGTCGGGCAAGATGATGTGGTTGGACAAGGTAAAGAGCATCACGTTTATGTTTTTTAATGTATTGAAATGCTTGTAACAATAATGAATATATTTTAAATTAACCCCAATTATGATAATATGTTTTTAATTGAAGCCTTTTATTTGTTATTGCAGAGGACCCACCTTTGCAAAGGACAGTGAGATCACGTGCATGGTCGAGAAGAAATGACGCTTTGGACATGGATACGCCTCTGCAACAATATAAGGAAGCAGAAAAAAAGAGAAAGCCCAAAAAAAAATGATTCTCATTTATGCAACTTATTTGATAATGACTGATGTTTATTTACACGTGTTTGAGCTTAGTTCCATGTTTAGACAGTGAGTTTCCTTTTATACACTGTTGTAATGTTGGAGGGGTTTTCGCTAAATTTTAGTGGATTTCATATTTTGGGAGAAATTAGTATTAGAATGTTCAATGGGTTCTTTTCTAAAACACAATACTTAAATCATCATCTTGTCTAGAATGGATAATCAATTTTTTAAGGTGGATTAGTTGTGATGATGAGACGCCCCATTTAGATGTTAACTGTGACAGTCTCTTGGTTTCAGGCAATGCAGAAGGAGATGCCTAGTTCAATATGCAATCTCAATTCATATACATAGGATATCAGGTGGAGCTGAAAAATACAACAGGGTTGCATTTTTTATAGAGGTCTTTAATTGTGTATTTTAAGTTATAGACCATCGCGAACATTGTAATTTTGACCTATTAAAAAAATGTAAACGTGTTGTGTTTTTTCAACTCCACCTGCTATCCATGCATATTCTGCTTGTGTTGCACGCGCATTCTCGATTCAGATTGGGAAAAATCTTATTTTCGATGCAAGGGAGAGAAGCCATACACATAAGTGATGGAGTTGAGGGGAGATTAAGGAATACCAAACATTGAATTTGAAATTTTTCATCAAAGAAATTGTAGTGGAGGTCTGATCAATAGAGAAGATAGTAATGACTGCAGGAGAATGAATAGTGGTTATAGTTGTAGTGGGGAAGATAGTGGAGGCCATCCATGAAGAAAATTGTCGATAGAGATGGTGTACAAGAAACAAAGGAGAAAAAAATGTAAACGTGCTGGGTCTTCTCAGCTCCACCTGCTATCCGTGCATATTCTACTTGTGTTGCATGCACATTCTCGATTCAGAGTGGGAAAATCTTATTTTCGATGTGAGGGAGAGAAGCCAAACACAAAGAACATGCAAATAAACATGACAGCTACAAAACATAAATGTAGGTATCACAACAGCTGAGAAACATAAATGTAGGCATCATGGTCCCAATTGTTTGGAGACACAACATAATTGAATGCTATACCCAGAAAATGCAACACAACCACTACTCCTGTAGTTCTAAGTTGACACTGTGGGATCCAAAAACCATATATAGATTCCTTATCTTTGGTTTTTGGATCCCGCAGTGTCAACTTGGAACTACAGGAGTAGTGGTTGTGTTGCATTGTTTGGGTATAGCATTCAATTATGTTGTGTCTCCAAACAATTGTGACCATGATGCGTACATTTATGTTTCTTAGCTGTTGTGTCTTAGGACCCCTTATGACCCTTTACGACCCTTTACTATCCCTAAGAATACACATCTTAGAGGTCTTAAAGTGTCGTAAAGGGTCATAAGAGGATCCTAGGAGGGGCCAGATGAGCTTCCACCTTTACGCGGTTGGCCCTATTAAGTAGAGAATGTTAAACTATTATCGAAACAAAGAGAAGCTCAATAATTTAAGATCTCAATCAACGTACGATAAATATATATTTCTTTTTAAAAAATAGTGTGAGTCGTCACAATTACGACGGAAACCAAAGAATAATCGATGACAAAACTAAAAGCAATGACTATCTATCAGAAACATCAATCACTTCAAGGAGCAATGATCACTTCAGCTCGCCTCAATAAGTCTTGACCCAAGATCAAGTCATATCGATTCATCTCAATGGCTACCAAGAACCAAGTCGCAAAGAAACACCACAAATCGCATTGCAAACCTACTATGAAGAGGCATCCAATGTCTCATAAGTCACATCAAGTGACCTGCTTTCTGTAATCCAAGTCTCAGCTTGGTTCACCTAGAAGAAGACTTCTCCCAAGTCATCACGGACACCATAGTGATCTACAAATCCAAGTCTCTAGACTCGACTCAATAATGTATGAACCGTTACCAAATCTACTGTAAAGTCATCTCTGAATGACAACCAAATTTGCAAGAACACCAATCAAGTCAAACTCGATCGACAAATATATATATATTTTTAAAAAAACTTGTGATTTCCGTCGTAATTACGATGGCCCCAGAGAAGTGATGACAATCTGTCAGAAATTCCCGACGGATAACTGTTGCACCAATAGCATTTTTGTCGGTATACAATCTTCTAACGACAGCTAGGTGTCAAAACATTATGATGGTTACCCATCATAGGTACAACATTTCTGTTGGTAACTAACTACGTTCGACAGATATCCGTCGAACGTGGGATGGCTACAAGTAGACCCGACGGGTATATTCACTGTGTTGAAACCCCCTTTTGCGATGACTATAGATGTCGCATGTACAATGCCTATCGTAACTGTCAGTGTTTCTGACTGCAAAACTACGACGCCAGATGGTGTTGCTTAATTGATGGTATACTATCTAAATTTAGAAAATCAACCATCGGAAAAAGGTCTCAAATGTACTAGTGAAATCATGCAACTAGCAAAAAGCTTTGCATTCCGATCTAGAGTTTACCTTGAAAACATCGAGAAGAATAAAGCTAACTCCTGTTAAAAAGTTAACTCCACTTCTAAGCGGTGGATGCTCCGCATATTCCGATTTTAACTCAAACGACTCCACAGAATCCGGTGCAGATCTTTATGCAGTTAGACTGGTATACTTTTATACCCAGTTCATCCCTATATGCAACCTAAGATCAGTAGTGTGTACTCAGTTCGGTCTACCGGTGTATCCCCATTGCTTAGTCTACCAGTGCATACACTATGTTCCTAGTCTACTAGTGCCTTTAAAGTAATGTGAGTGACCAATGAACCTTTACCGGTGTGAATGGTGTTTGTGAATTACACTAATGACAACTTATATTGCTAACAATCTTCCCCTTTGTCATTGGTGAAAAAACCATACACAAAACCATACTCACTTACATGTGATATTATTATACCTTGTTCTTTGTAGACTTCTCTTTCCTCTGTAGCACACTTCCCTTGTTCTAGACTTCCCTTGTCTGAATGCTCATTGTTCTATCTTGATCCCTCTGTCATGATCCTTTCTGCTTCCCATTTCCCTTTCTATTTCTCTGCATCTTCTTCCTCTTTTTGCCTCCATAGGACAAAGGATTAAGCTTCACATAGAATTTTATATTTGAAGCTTTGTGAAGATATCCTTATAGATCATCTTGGCAGAGTGAAGAAACAATGCCCATTGACCGATTACATATTCAATGTTCTTTTGGGCTGCTTCCTTTGCTTGCTTCTGGGTCTAAAGAAGTTTGGTCCACATCACTACTCCTTCATCATGCACTCTCTTAGCTTCTCCAACAAGCATGAGACTGACCCTCCTTTTTGTTAAGAAGGTTTGCTGATGCAATTTAGCCTGTTCGGTGGCTTCTTCCAGAGTGAGATGGTTCTGAACCTCTAGAAGAGCTCATATTCTCAGCTCCTTTTCTCTGTCCATTGAAGCTTTCCATCTAGCTTCAAGAATTTGTAAGAGGTCCTTTGGTACAATCTTGTGAATTTTGGTAGGATGCAGATTATACTTGTGAATGTAATGCACTACCGCTTCTTCAATCTTTCTCCTGTCTTCTTCATTCGCAAGCTGATATCTTCTGCTTACTGAACCCATTCCACCGGTTTCTTTCAATCTTGCCACAAATTCATCAATTGTGGGCTTCCTACCTCTTGGTGGATCCTCCTTTACCAATTTTCTTGAACTCCTCTTCCTTTTGATTAGAGGAACTATGTCTTCTAAATCTTTCTCCTTTTGTTCTCCTTCTTGGGTACTGGTTACCGGTTCTACTTTCTTCCTTTGAGCCTTGGGTTGCTCTGTCACCAGTTTCTTCTTTGGTGTGGGGGCCCTTTTGGTGTAGACATTTTTTATCGGTGCCCTCTTCTTCAGATTCTCTTGAATCTCTACGAATGTACTGAACCGGTTTGCAGTGAGATCCAAATTTGCTTCATTTAGGGCATCCACATATGCCTTAGCAATCTTGGCAGTGATCTCATATCCTAGCTCAGGAGCATATTCTATTCTTGGTTCCACTTCTTGAATGATGCAGTGATCAATGGAAACTAGAAAAAACACATCATCCTTGTATAAGCCAACAATGGTTGATGACACGTGCTCCCTTGCGTGCATCCTTAGTTGAAATGCCTCAAAATATTCATTCATTACATTACCTAATTGGTTTCTTAGTTGGTTGGCCAATTAAGCTATTTGGTGCATGATCGGTCTATCGGTTGTCCATGTCACTTTGTCAATTCCAGGAAAGAAACTTTGATAGTAGAAGTAGAGACATACCAGTAGGGTCCTGTACTTAATAGATTTCTTCCTAATAATACTGAGCTTCTTCATATTTTTAAATATTTTCCCTCGGAGTATTCCGCGGATATCATATTTGGTGTTGTCATACATTATCTGATGAGTGGCATGTATGGCTCCTCCCGGTATACTGTTCAGATTACTAGACTGATAGATTTTATAACCTATCACTGCAGACGCAAACTGAACCCCTTCATCTTTGATGTCATTCACTGTCATGAGGTGACCATCAGATTTTGATTTTGTCATCTTTGTGATGATTGCATTGGAGATTGTTCATAGGGTTAAAGCTTCCCCTTCCTAATAGTACCCAGTCACACGATGCAGGTCCTCTTTTGTTATCTCTATAGCTGCACCCTTTTAAGGCCAAAACCCTGGATCGTGCACTCAAATAAGAACCAGTCGAATCCAGTTGGGCCAAAAGATAGTTGGATAGGTGACTCTGTTGATAAGATCGGATGACACTAGCTTCACATATCGGTCTTGGAGTCCTCCATCCTCACATAGTGAGAGATACTTCTCTGAATGAATGTCTCACCAAGTTCTTCCTGCTTGGTGTGAATGAACATCGTGACGTCTTCAATCAGTAGGACTCTATTTGGCACAAATGATAGTGCACTAGCCATGTCATTTTCCCTATTCTGGATCACCGCAATATCATATGTAGGTCGGTCCACTTGATTTCCCTTGATCAACTTCACAGTAGAGGATGATGAGGCCATTTCTTGATAACCGGTTACCATAGAAAGTTGATTGATCGGTATTAAAGATAGTAGCTCACAGCGATCAAAGCGTGATATTATTACTTAGCACAAGAATTCGTTAATCACAAAAAAAGAAAAGTAAAACTAATGAGTAAATCTCCTTCCTTTTATAGAGTTAGGGCATAACAGTAATTACCAAACGGTAACTATTGTTAAATGGCTACAACATGTATTGCCTTACCTAACTTTTCTTTCCGTTTTCACTAACCAGTGTTTTGACTTTTTCGATTTGGAAAACCTCAATTGATTATTGCTTACCTGTCTAGTTATCCTTGTAGACTGAGTGAGTTTACTTCTCACCAGTTCTACCGGGAATAGTAGATGAGCTACCAATTCCCCCTAAGCCTTCGCAGCTTAGTTTGCTAAAGAGATATCACCATCAACAAATGATGATCTTTCCTCTATTTTCTCCTCAGCAGAGCTCTTTGATTCCTTTTTGAACCAAATTTGCTTGACTTCTTTCTCGGTCTTCTTACCTTTGTTCTTATCATTCGAAGATGATACCTTCTCCACTGGTTTGACCGATCCCTTTCTTTTGTTCATTGATTGGTTCCTACACTCTTTGGCTAGGTGTCCAACCTTATTGTAGTGATAGCAGACTATCCCGGTTGCCTTCCATGGGTTCACCCTTCTTGTGTTAGGAGATTTGCACCATGAGTCATTGTGACTGTGCATCCAACAGTTTGCATAGTTGGTTGTGCTCTGGTTCTTATTTCTCTTGGTGAATACCAGTCTTGGGGATCTGAATGCCATTGTCTTCGATCTTCATTCTTCAGCCTTGTGTCCAAACTTATTTCATGCATAACAGTATCCCTTGAAGCTTCCCCTTCTTCCACTGGACACAGTTGTGGGGCTAGATCAACATTCATTGGTCTTATGGCCATACTTGTAACAGTTCTTGCAGTAGTTGTTATTTAGCTTTATCGATGCATTCCTGCAATCATTTATTCTATGACCCAATTTCCCACAATGAGTGCAAGAGGTGTTGAAGGTCTTCTTACCTTTTTGTGCCAATGGCTTCTTCTTTTATTTCTTTCTTATCTTGGCTCCATAAGACTCACCAGTCTCGTTGGTGACTTCACTGGTGAATCCAAGACCGGTGTGATCTTTGTGCTTTCTTTGAGCTTTAAGTTGCTCATCAAGCTTGACCAAGCTCTCGTTGTATCTTCTTAGGGTTTCATTTTTATCTTCAAGTTCTCTCATATGTTCCTTCAATTAATAAAACTCTAGTGCTAGTCTCTTGCATGCTTCATCGCTATCATGCCAACCCTTTTGCATGTTGGCATTTTCTTGGGTGACAATTTGTATGTCTTCTTGGAGTTGCAGAATGACAAGTTCATTTGCCCCTATAGCTTCCTTTGCCCAGTGCCTTTCTTTTTCAGAGGTTGTTAATGACGTGACTGCTATGTTTCTTTCATCTTCATCCTTTCTCTTTTTCTCTATCAGTTCGGTCATCCTTAGGGCATTATCTTCTTGCTCCCTCTCAAGGTTAGAGATCTGATCGGTTAGAGTTTGGTTCCTTTCCATGAGCTCAGAGACTACCTCCTCAGCTTCATCAGATCCACTCTTCCCAGAGAGTTCATCAATGGTCTCATTTCTCTCATTCAATTGTAGAGCCAGTTCCTTCCTTTTTGCAAGTGATCTTCTCAGCCTATTCTCTAGAGAGGCAATGATATCATTGGCTTCCTCAAGCTATTTCCAATACCTGTAACCCTCCATGATATTTTTCTCAAGTGGTTAAGCTTTGTATTTTAGAGAACCTAGCTCTAATACCAATTGTTATTACTAACCGATTACTAAGAGGGGGGGGTGAATCAGTAAATACTTGTTTCTATTACAATTCAAAACTTGTTTAATTATCCTTACTTGATAATCAAAATATAAACAATCATTCATAAGCATAAACATAAACACACAGATCAACACAAGATGTATACGTGGAAACCCTCGGTTAGAAGGAAAAAACCATGGTGAGACAAAGCTCACAACTTCACTACTGCAGAATGAAGGCGCCCTGTTAGGAGCTTACAAAGAACTGGTGAAGGTGCTACCCAGTTAAGGGATTTTATGGAAGATTGGTTAAGATCTTAACCCTGTTAAGAGTTGGCTGGTTAAAGGTCTTTCAACATCAACAAAGATGTTACCATGTTAAAGGATTTTACAATGAACCAATTAGGTCCACCCTAATAGAGGGACTTCAATTTTCTTTCACACCTTATAAAATCAATGATTTCACATGACACTGATTGTTTGATTAGATCATACCTGTTGATCTCTTCCCCTTTTTCCTACCTGTTGAATCTTTTCTGCTTCTTTGCCTTTCACCTCTAGTGACTGTGATCTCACTCTTATTTTCTCTCTCTATTCAACAATTTTCAACAACTCTATTTTCTTACATCCTATAACCTGTATTTATACAAGAGTTCACCTTAATGAAACCCTTAACTCATAGAACCGCTAGGCTGTAAACTCAACAATAAATCATGCAACTAGCAAAAAGCTTTGTGTTCTGATCTGGAGTTTACCTTGAAAACATCCAGAAGAATAAAGCTAACTCCTGTTAAAAATTTAACTCCACTTCTGAGCGGTGGATGCTCCACATATTCCGATTTTAACTCAAACTGCTCCGTAGAATCCGGTGCGGATCTTTATGTAGTTAGACCGGTATACTCTTATACCCAGTTCATCCCTGTATGCAACCTAAGATCGGTACTATGCACTCAATTTGGTCTACCCGTGTATTCCCTTTGCTTAGTCTACCGGTGCATACACTTTGTTCCTAGTCTACCAGTGCCTTTAAAGTAACGTGAGTGACCAATGAACCTTTACCGGTGTGAATGGTGTTTGTGAATTACACTAATGACAACTTATATTGCTAACAACCTATTCACAAATAGAGTGGTGACCTGATAAGATATTCTCCATGCGCGACAATAATTATATTTATTAATCTTCAAATGCCAAACATTTAAATATTTTTGTAAAATATTCAAGAGCTAGAATGATATTAATTTTCTATACAACCTTCGATAATTGCCAAAAATATTTGAGAGGCTCCCCAATATTACACTAATGTAGTGCCCACCCATAGTTTTCTTTTTAGTTTTATATTGTCAAACTCTTTTAGGCCACTTTTATGTGTGTGTTGATATTTTAGTTATATTATGGTTTTGGATGTATGACATTACATGGTGATTATAATAAATGGATGATTATGATTGTTATATTGATGCAGTTAGATGATGCTAGCTATGATGATGATTTACATGTTCTAAAATGATGCTTATGATTATGATTATACTTACCCCATACTTGCATGTGTATGGTGATCATGTATGCCTTTATTTTCCTATATGATGTGTTTGATATGGTTGAGGGACGAAGTCATAGTTATCTGCTTGTGAGATTCACACGATGTCCTAATCCCCACCATTGCTTGTTATATATATATATATATATATATATATATATATATATATATATATATATATATATATATATATATATATATATATATATATATATATATATATATATATATGCGTGTCTTGTATGAAGGCTTGTAGGTACTAGATATCGACTTCCCTGAATTGTCGGGATGAGCGTGCCCTATCACTAGTCTCAATGGTAAAAAAGAGAGATAATATTTAGATCCAAATCCTAACCTAAGCCATACTATTGTCCTGAAATAGTGGATAAGATTATGATAATTTACCCTTTCTAAACTTGTCTAGGTGACGTGAGTTTATAGCCCTTTCCTTGAGCATGGTTGTGGTTCTTTAAGTTCAGTTGATTTTAGTTATTGATGTGATTGTTATAATTAGATAATTTATTTAGATTAATTGTGTAATTTAAATAAATTAGTTTTTGTTATTTTTAGCTATTTAAATGTGAGAGTATTTAATTAATTAAAATGCAATTGTTAAATTTAATGATTTTTATTTAAAAGGCTTATTGTAAAAATAGAATTATTTAATTAATGAGAATTAATTATATACATTCACTTTAGATTTATTTAATTATAAATTTAAAATTTTCAAATAAAAGGTATTTATTAATTTAGAGATTAAATTAGCATGTGGAAATTAATGTAGACTAAAAGTTATTATTTAAATTAATTAGAATGCATTAAGTTGCACAATCAAAATTGATTAAATTTAAATTAAAAAAATTAGTCAATTTTGAGTTAAGTGTTTTCAACAAGAA